>WAAE01022700.1:217260-294315 GCA_013400495.1 Nicator chloris
CCCCATTGGTCCGCCTCCCCTGGCCCCGCCCCTCCCGGGCGGGCCACGCCCCTAGCCCCGCCCCCAGCGGTCGCCCCGGAAAGGCCCCGGGAAGGCCCCGGGGGCAGAGGGCGGGCGCTGCCCGCGGAAGTGACGAGCGGCCGCGGCCCCCGGGACTCAGGGGGAGGTGTGTGAATTAGGTGAATTACCGCCGTTTAAGACTGCTGGAGTGTCTCTGCAGTTCGGTCTAGGGCACAGCAGCGAGAGCCTGTACTCACACGAGGCTGTTCTCCTTCTCCTCCTGGTTTTCCGTACCGTGAGCTCCGGCGTCACCGGCTGCGGGTCGTGCCACAGCAGCAGGAGCGGCCTTGGCAAAGCTCCCGTGGATGCCGACCCGTTTTGCGTGTGTTTCCCACGCCGGGCTGGACGCGGCTCTGAGCAGCCCGGTCTAGTGGGAGGTGTCCCTGCCCGTGGCAGCGGGGCTGGAGCAGGATGAGCTTTAAAACCCCTTCCAACCCAAACCATTCTATGGTTCATTATCACCACCCATCGGAAAAAAAAAATAGATAAGTATACTGGCTAGCAGCATCTTGCTATCCCGGAGTATGAAAAACACACATTCTACCATAATCCAGACTTGACTGTTCTCATAAAACCCCTGCACTGTGCAAGTCTTTGCTTTACTGGATATGCCAGACCACTGCCCACAGCATTGCTTTAACAGAGAACACTGCTGAAATAAATACTAAATCAAAGATCAGAAATCAGCTCTTCAACGATTGCTTTGATGTTTTAAATGTTGCTGTCTATGGCAAAAGTTCACACATCAGCAGCCCCCAGCTGCTTGGGGCAAATCCTGCCAGCAACAGAGCCTTGAATCTTTTATATACCATGTACTGCTCATGTATATACAGACATACATGATATGAATATCTGAGCTGCACTCTGACGTGTGGAGCTGGCTCCATGAAATGGCATNGCAGGCAAAGGCAGGGAAGAGCCCCGGGAAGGGAAGGAACGCCGGAGCCCCGCGGCCCCGCCACATGCCACGGCCGAGCCCCGCCCCGNTATCACCACCCATCGGAAAAAAAAAATAGATAAGTATACTGGCTAGCAGCATCTTGCTATCCCGGAGTATGAAAAACACACATTCTACCATAATCCAGACTTGACTGTTCTCATAAAACCCCTGCACTGTGCAAGTCTTTGCTTTACTGGATATGCCAGACCACTGCCCACAGCATTGCTTTAACAGAGAACGCTGCTGAAATAAATACTAAATCAAAGACCAGAAATCAGCTCTTCAACGATTGCTTTGATGTTTTAAATGTTGCTGTCTATGGCAAAAGTTCACACATCAGCAGCCCCCAGCTGCTTGGGGCAAATCCTGCCAGCAACAGAGCCTTGAATCTTTTATATACCATGTACTGCTCATGTATATACAGACATACATGATATGAATATCTGAGCTGCACTCTGACGTGTGGAGCTGGCTCCATGAAATGGCATCAGGTGCAGGAGTTCAAGAAACCATGGGTGCCCATTTCTGAGCAAGCACACTGTCTCCTGAATTCAGCTCCTTTGGGTTATTTCCAGATTGCCCAGAGAAGAGAGGCATCAGACACTGGAGGAGGTTCTTTCCTGTGAGGGTGGTGAGTCACTGGATCAATTCTCCCAGAGAAGCTGTGGATGCCCCCATCCCTGTCAGTGTTCAAGGCCAGGCTGGATGGAGCCATGAGCAACCTGGTCTGGTGGAAGGTGTCTCTGTCTGTGGTAGGGGGGTTGGAACTGGATGATCTTGAAGGTCTCTTCCAAGTGAAACCATTCTGTGATACTGTGAAAAAAGAGTCACGAAAAAAAGCACATGCAGAAACCAGCCTTGTGCACACACAGACACAGTCCAGACTGTGAGATGCTTCACATAGTAACTGTACCATTAAACAGGTGAGGAAGGAATCCTTGTTCCTTCAAGTCATGTATGGATTTGTCTGCTACTGCTAATCTGGCCGTAGATACAAGTGATACCAAAATCATTTACACATGCCAGTGTAATTTTAGAACACAAAAATTTGCTCATCAAAATGAGCAGTGAGGAGGAGGAGGCGGAGGAGCTGAAACCCTGGTCCATCAGTTAATTAAAAACAGACAAAATGCAAAGCTGGCCATCTTAACATTAAGTAGTCCATTTAAAGCATGTCTGTCTGTATACATTGTATAGATATATCATTCCATCATTCATATAGGATATAAGCACCTACTGAAATATTCCCTCCCCTCCTTTCGAGAGGAGGAGGAAGGGAGAAGGAAGCTCTGCAGTGTAAAAGAATTAGAAGAGACAGTTGAAGGTGGGAGGGGGACTGTCTGCTGTAGAACGGATTATCTGGCAGGACCAAGCACAATGGTGGAAAATTTTGTGAATATTGTGGAGGAAATATTGTGAAGCTGTTGAGCAAAGCACAGGGGCATGTGGCCCTTAGGGTTGGTGTAGTGGAAAAAAAGCACATTTCTAGGAAAAACAGTCCCAGGAGGAAAAAAAAATGCCCATAGACAAGTCCAGATGTGCAATGGGAAAGTACAGGCACTGAAAAAAGCTGTGATTATGCAGCCAAAGAGAATGGGATGTCATGAACGTGCCCTCACTTGCCTGTTTCCCTGTGATGCATGGAGAAGGTCAGTTGGGCTGTTTCATTTGAGACACTGAGGACAATCTTGAAGTGTTTAGAGATCTTTGCAACTTTCTGTGTCTTGTGTGAAAAGCCAGGGTGCTAAAACATGCTTGCAATAGCAGGTTTTCATAGAATATAAATGAGCTTTCACTTGGTTTGCATTTATTCCAGATTGTCAGGAGAGCAGAGATTATGGGATATAAAATGCTATCAAAGGGTTTTGGGCTGGAGGTGCAGGAAAGGAGATTTTAGGATATTAGTTTAAACACAAATGGCTTCAGCATAGTCAAGCTCTGTCCCAGACATTAACCCATTTAGGGACTTTGCACTGGCTGAGCTGGAGACCAAAAGGCAGATCTGTGTTTGAGAAATAACACATTTCTGTTTCAAGAACAGATGGTGATTTGAATGGGGAATATTTGCTCTTCTGGATTTTTCAAATAAGCATAGCCAGTTAATGCAAATTAAAGAATATAATTTAGATGCAGATTTAGAATTTAGAATTAATGCTAATTAATGGAATAGAATCATACATCTCCTATTATGTCTAAGAAAATGTTGAAACTCCCTGCCCTTCATTGTAATGGCCCATTTTGTCCAGTGCCAAGAGAGGTTCCCAGTCTGCTTGGGAAAGCTGTCCCCCCAGGGAAGCATCATCTTTCCAGCTCTGTGTGTGGTACATACAAGCTGCTATAACAGAGTTTTAACTTGGTCTAGGCCAGATTCACCTCTGGTGTAAACTCCAGTCTTAATTAAGCCAAGAACCTATTTAGCCTGCTATTATTTTTTCTGATAACCATCTTCTCATGGAGGACATGCCTGTGCCAACTCCCAGGCTGTGATTAGGGAAGAATCTGGCTGGAACTGTTGACAATATGTTTGCACAGTACTAAATACTATTTAATATGATCTATAAATATTTACACTTGGAGGAAGAGATTTGCTCTTTGCATAGTTTGCATGCTGGCATCTGCTAGACTGAATAAATTACTAATGAAAATCACATTGTGAAAAAAAATTCCATGATGAGTCTTTGGAGCTTTTATTTTTAAAGACAGTAGTGTGATAAGGAAATACAGTCCTTGGGAATTACATTCTCTTCAAAATACCAACACAGGAACAAGCACTATTGCTCTGTGCAACTGAGGCATCACAGACTGCAGAAGCACTGATTTTCCTAGGCTGACAGAAGAGACATTTTAGCTGGGGAAAGAGTCCTTGTTCTTCAGCAGCCAAGTGTACAATGGCTTGCTTTGGTATGACAATCTTGAAGGGAATTAGGTTTCTTTCTGATCCTACATCTTTCCCAGCCCTGAATTCAGTCCCACCAAACCATGAGTCTGCCCAACTCTTCTAATTTTTGAGCCTTTTCAGAGCATTCTAGCTTCCTCAAGCAAGATACTGCATACAAATCTTGACTATCATTCTAAATTGGTTTTGCTGTATGTGAGAAAACATATGGAAATGTGAAACAAGTGCCCTTAAAAGTGATAACGTGGATAAACTTATCTAAATTTCACTGAGATTAACTCCTCATATTTGAGCAGAGAGGTTCCCATCCACTGATGGAATTCACTTAAAAAATTTCATAATTAAATCCCAAATGCTCTTTTTAAACTTATCTTAAAGCCAAGACTCTGATGTAATTTAATTTTGACAATATACATCAAATTAAAGAATAGGTCACAAGGAGAGACCATCAGATTGACTGGATTTTTAATTACTGTAAAGCACTAAATGCATGCAAATAGCTACAAATTATCTCCTCTGTGCATCTGCAGAACATTACAACCACGGATATAACATTACTTGGGACCCATCAGGATGCTCCTGTTTACATTCAAACTCCTAAAGCTACTGCAGCTTTGCCATGAGCGCTGCATACCACACTATGGCAGAAACCCTTGCTCTCGGAAGCCATGGGAGTCTCTGAAGCACGAGTTAAATATACATTACCTCCTCCCAGAAGCAGCCTGAGAGATATTTCTAGCAGTGCGTTGTCAGATATGTGTTGTACCTGACATCGTGGAGCAATGTGTTGCAACGTCCTGCACTCATCTATCTTCACTGAGCTGTCTTTCTATCTCTTCCATCTTTTAACTAAGCCTGGCTGAAAATGGAGAGAACCTGGGACCAAAGAGAGCCACAACCTGCGCGAGAGGTAGGGCAGAGAGGGGGTAACAGAAAACTGCTGGAATTGCTTTGGGGTCGTGGCACAAGGCAGAAAGCAGCTCTTGAGAAGTTTTTAACCACAGCCCCGCTGTTATGCCCTGCCAACACACTGCAGCCAGGAAAATCTCTTAGCCAAGCACAAATGCACGCTTCATCCGTGGAAGATGTTGTGAAGTCTGGATGGGAGTGCTGTTGTTGCTCACCTCTGGGCTGCACTTGGCAGCTGTGCTCCATTTTTGTGGCCTGGAACACACTTCAGCAGGCGCTGCTGCCGTCCTGTACCTAAACGGCCTGCATGTACCTATACATCCTGTAGGGTTAGATAATAAACCAGAACTGGAGCTTGCCAGATGGATTCATTCCAATTCCCAAACGTCCGAATCCACGTTGTTGGCTGTCCTGGCATTTGGATTTCTCGTGACGCAGAGACTCCAACATCACCACAAGGGGGAGAATGTGGTGTTTGCTGCTTCTGGTTTGTAATGTTCGCGTGGAGAGAGATGTGGGACTTGGCTTGTGCTGATTGTACAGACACACACGAGAGCTGGTCTTCTCGTGCAGAACGCCATTCCGAAAGGGAGCAGACAGGCCTTGCTTCACTAATGGGGGTGGAAAACGCTTCCAGTAAGTTAACGGATGAATTTTTTCCTAAGGAAAAGTGAAACGTGCTGTGGCTGGTCGGTACAACCTGCCTTGTCCACACAAAGATTTTATGCACACCCCTCCTGGCATAGGTGTGATACACAGGGAAGTAGAAGGGCTGGGAGGGCAGATCAGAATGGCCACTCCAGGGATATAGCTAAATTCTCGTGAGAGCTGCTGTTGACCCGGTTTCTGCTCCGCTCTGTTTAGCTCATCCATAAGGATTTCTGACTCATGCTAGAATGCTTTGCACTGGCTGCTTCCTTTTTTTACAGAACAGCCCAAGCTGGTGGAAAGAATGTATTTGGGAACAAGAGGCAACTCCTTCAGAAAGTAATGATGGAAAAGCAACCTAAGCAAGAATCCATACAGTGGGAAAAGTGGGGGTTTGGGTGGAGTGGCAGAGAACAGGGAACTGCCATCATGAAAAGACAAAAAAAAATAGTAATAATGACAGTAGTTACCAAATCCCATCTTTGCCTAGAACTATGCCAGAGGATTTTTAACTTGAGGGACTAGGAGTGCATAAAAATAATAACCTGGAACTTGAGCCTATATCCTTTATGCTGAAAGCAGGGGTTTTCTCGCTTGAAAAGATCATCAATAATAAAGAGTCAAGCTCAAATGCTACTTTCCCAGTCGCATAGATAGCACACTGCACCACACCTGATTTTGAGTGCAACGTGTTCAAGTCAAACACAGGACTTCCTGCTTCAGTCCTCCTCCTCCCTCCCTCCCTCCTCACATCACAAACCAGGATCTTGATCCCATGCCAAGAACATCTGAAGATGATGTACAGGTGAAGCCAGAACTGGCTGAATGCTCTGCAAATGTTGCTGTTGGTGGTTTTTTGCTTTATTTTCAGCCTGTGTGTGTGCGAGCCGTGGATTTGCCAATGAATTTTCCATAATTTTCTTGCTACTCACCACCTTAACAGCAGCCTCCATGGAGCCACCAGCCTTCTGGCCTTAAACAGGCACAGAAGGAAAAGCTGTAGCTATTTGCATAACTCAAAGAAACAAAGATCATTAAAGCAATGCCTCACAATGTTGCTCTCAGCCTTGTGTCTGGTGGCATTTCTGCAAGTCACCATTCTGACCACCACCTCTTCACTCCAGGGTTTATAGCTGCAATTTATTTATTAAAACATGAGGAGATCAGGAGCCTGCACAGATTAACTCAGTGTGGAGCAGATGTGATTTTGGTTTGTTGTGCTACAAACAAAAAAAGCTGATTATTTTAAGATAAAGCCTTTTGACTGGATGCAGACAAATTCTGAGGCATCCCTGCATAGAAAGAGGCACTGTATTATTACCAAGCCATCACAGTCTGTACCTGTAGATTTGGCTAAGAAAAGAAAAATCAGCCCAAACAAACCGCACAACAGTCTAAATAGTAGAAATAGTGATGGAAGAACAGGGTAGCTGCTCTAATGATAGAGCACATGCATGAACACCTGTGGGCCTGATATTTCTGGGTCTGAGAGATTTTAGCCTGCTAGCAGCTGCTAACTTTCTCCCAAGGAAAAATTTATCAAGGAAGAAGCTTCTCAAAACAATCTTGGCAAACAACTATCCTTTCTCAAAACAGTCTTTCTCCAGCTGCTGTTTTGCTTTTCTAGTTCTCAAAACATTTTAGCTGTTTCTCTAGTTTAACCAATGGGATTAGAGAGGTGTTGTTCCTATTCACCAATCATGTTAAGTCTGTATCGAAACACCTTATAATAGTAAGAATTAGACAATAAAGCTTTTTTCTATGCTCTTTGCCTTCTGAAATATTTGGATTCTCTCATCCTTTTTTCATGTCCTACAATGACAAACACCCACATTTTTTAAACAGAGGTCCATGCAGTGTCCGCAGGGGCTGGAGGACAGCAAAGTATGGTGCATCCTGAGATCAGGTACAGGCAGGACAAGAGAGGGCAGTTAACCACTAGCATACTTTCTGGTGCTTCATTTCCTAAATAATCGTGTCTTTAGTGAGCTGAGAGCTGACCACCAATGGTACCACATGAGGGTTTCCTCCCCAGCCTGCCCAGGACACTGTGGCTTTCCCAGCCATGGCCCAGGACTGACAAAAAGCCTCAAAGAAGGAGTGGGGTGGTGGAAGGAGATAGCAGAGATAGCCTGAACACCAGAGGGGAATTGGGCTGAAAGCCTGGAAAGCAGGCTAGACAAGGAGGTGCATGCACACATCTGAGTGTGGCTTAAGGACTGATTCCACTTTCCAGAGCCTGCAAGGAAGCAGAAAAGGGTTAAAGCATCTTCTGCTCACTGCTTTTTCTGCTTGATTAACCTATTGCTATCCTGTCAGCCAAAATGAATGCCTTTGATATCAGCCCACCCTCATGCCACTTCGGTGACAGACCATCTCCTCCTGCTGCACCAGATCTCCTGCACATCTCAACAGAGCAGCTGCCAATAAGTACTTGGAGGCTGTCCAAGAGGCCAGTGTAATATGGGAGGAGGCTGCCAGGGGAGCCTTGGTCAGTGCCCCACCAACTGTTGCACATTTCTGAGGGAAGATGGGGTGTTTTATGCCTGTCCCACCACCGCTCTGCAACACAGTTCCAAAACAATCTGAGTTTCAGATTGCAACCTGTGCTGCTTGCGAGGTTCCCCAGGCTGCTGGAGACAGAGAAAATGGGCCTCCATTGATACCTACACTCCCAAAGCCCACTTCACACAGACAGTGCAGAAGAGACTGTCACCAGCTACTGCTTCTGTTACCTTTCCTTCAGTTTGGTGTGTCCTTCTGCTGCTTTGCTCCATAGTGATACCTTCAGAACTAGCGAAGTGTTTTTCAATGGACTTCCAAGTGCTTGATCTTACAGCTCCACTACAATCTCTGGTCATAGCAGTGTCTCTTCTGCCTCTCTCAAACTGACAGAAAGTGTGCACTGCCTCCATCCTTGCAACTAGGTCATGTAACTCTGAAACCTAGTGGTAATCACTTCAAAATGTCAGTTGTTTAGAGGTGGCACCCATTTCCTTACCCTGAAAGCACACACCTATATAATGGTAGAAAAAGTAGAAATGTTTCCAAGAAACACACACACAAAAGTACATCCATGTCCCTAAATCATCAGTGGACAGATATATGTCTTCTTTGGCTTCACACTTTCATTAAGATGACAGACTTGATGTGACTGCAGAATGTGGTACTGCCTAACACAACAGCCAGCTACAAGTATGCAAAAATGTCCGTATTAATGGGGCAAGGCATCTGTTGCCCTTTATAAGCATAAGTATTACTTTCTAAATGGTACTAAAGTGTGTATTCTTATACTAAAAACACTCACATTCACCATACCAGAGATCACCATCTGTCAGCATTCATGTTCAGGCCGTCAGAGAATCACCTTGAAAACAGAAAACAACACTTGGCAAACACCGACTCATGCCAGTCCTTGGAGATCTGCTTGTCCACAGGGCACATAATTGCCTCTGTCTTGTGGATATGCAGAAACCCAGTCATCAGAGATCTCTCCCTGGTCATGTCTTTTTCATGTGGCTCTCCTGTCTCTGAGGTCTTTCTGTTCATAACCAAGTTTAAAGTGCCCTTGCAATGGCTAATCCTGTTGGCTCCTTGGACGTAAATGTAGAGCTAAGACCCTCCAGACAGAACAGCATGGAAGGGGAGGTGTGATTTGGTAAACATAGGTCCACGGTCTCCAAACTTTTTTAATCTTGCATACCACTATCAGGAAAAAAAGTTTTGAATGATCTTGTGCACCCCATGGTGTGCACATACCCCACTTTGGAGACCACTGATGTAGTCAATAGCTAAACTTTCCTGCTTGTTGCTCTGGGCTGACCCCTTTTGTAATCTCTATGTCCAAAATCAGAAGTGTGGAAACTCCTTTGGTTCAGGTTTGCTCTCCAGCAATGCAAATTGGCTCAAAGGGTATTTGCTAGATGAGAGATGAAATCCACTACAAGGAGAAGTAAGGGGGTTCTATTATGGAAGGGGAGGGAAAAAGAGAGTTTAAGCAGGAGCTCTTGAATGGCTCCCTGAGAAAGTCTTACGCCAAATTCCACCAGGTCTCACTGCAATGGGTGCATAGTGGTACTCAGACTAAATCTGGTGTTCTTGTAAGAAGAAAGAGGATAGAGAGGGAAGAAAAGGCTACAAATAAGATAAATAATCACACTGTACCATCTGACAGCTGTGCCTAAAGGCAGCACAATACTTACAGGTGGTTTAACTCTGCACAACTTGCAGGCTCCACACAAGTATCTCCCACCATCAGTCATATGGCATGGGCTTGATTTCTTGGCCATGGGCCCGTTCAGTTTTAGTACTTTTTAGTATAAAATGTGGAAGGACAGACTCCAAGAAGTAAGGGTTTCATCCTAAGCTGACAAGAGGTAGTGTAGAGGAGAGAAAAGTACAGGCTTCGTCTTGGATAGGGACATGGTGAATGTGATGAAACACAAGCTGAATACAGATGTATGGTGCCTTGCAAAAGACTTAGCAAAACCAGCTAATACAACTTTAGGGTGAGTTAACAGGAGCTCTCTGTTGGTGCAGGGGGGGAAACTCTGTTTTTTTGGGTACTAGGAATTAGTTTTGGGTTGGCAGAAGCCATGTGTATTGATCACTCTTGAGGGAAGGGGAGACACAACACAAAGCTGACAATTCAAACAATGCTTCTTTTCTTGCCTTTTAGTGTCACGAATGTTCCTCTCCGAGAGGAAAAAATTAGAGCTAGGTTACTGGTCTCTCTGTTTCCCTAGCTCCTTTCTCTGCAGATAATAACCCAGTTCAGCAGCTGTTAGGTCCTTCGGGACAGAAACCTTAGCCAGACATTTCAAGCCAAGAGAAAAAAGAACAGCAGGTGAAAAGAGAGCAGGTGGCTTGGGAGCTTGTCTCAAAGATCTGTGTACCCTGGAGAGCTGTTTATAGGAGGAGCACACGAAAAGGAACCTGGGAACTATTCAGGGCTGGCAACTGGCAATCAGATGTAAAGTCATGAGTCATATCTCTGTGTTAGACACCTCCTTGGTAGTTTACAAGTACTCCATCAAAAGCGAGAGAGAGAGGACTCAACATCCCTGATATTGCAAAAATATAGGAAAAAAAAAAGCATAATCACATCAGAAAAGAAAAACCCTTGAGCAAACAAATATACTTACAGGCCTTTTTTTGTCTGTCAGGATGAAGCAATATGGCCACATGCCACTCCTCTGCTTGTTTGGTCGTCAGAAAGAACCCAACTAGAGGAAGTTTCTTCACTCCAGGGAAAATGTTCACAGTTGTTGGCATAGAAAACAATGCAAACAAACCCCTGACACTGCAGGAGGTCGTTAGTTCCCCTTTATCTGAGGCTGGCAGCACGCTATTTGAATTAATAAGGCAATGGGTGCAGTCCTTCTAAACCCTGAGTGGCTGCACAAGTCATTGAGCAACAACAAACCACAGTGAAAAAATCTGCCATTGCTGGCCCCTGAGCTCAGTGAGCGCAATCTGTGGCCCTCCATTTGTCAATGGCTGCACACAGCCACTGTTTTTCCTTACATCCTAAAGCCATGTCAAACCTTCAGCAGTCCAAGCAAGTTAGGCAATACTTTGGGCAGCTCACAGAGTTACTCAAAAGGCCAGAAAAAACTTCCCAAGTTTTTAGCAGATCACAAACCACTTTTACTAGTTTCTAGCTTACCTATAGTAACATATTAGCTCTGGTTTAATAGGTTAGAGAGCAGAAGGGGAAATGAAAACTGGAGTTCCTGCAAAAGAGGGCCAGCACCCTTGAAAGAAATAACTACATTTCAGGGATCATATTCATGGATTGCAACCACAGCTTGCAGCCTTCCCTTTGAAAGGCCTAGAGCCTCTAAAAGAGCCAGGGAAGACACATGCCTCCAGAATGATCACCTGATGCAAAAAAACAGGATTATTCAACATCCTTCCTGACTTCTGCTAGCTTGAGGTTGACTGCTTGCTAGGTGCCAGGAGACATTACTCATCACAAGAGAATTTGTTAATGAATAAGGTTGTTAATTTGCCATATTTTTTGCAGATGTGCTTTCACATTGGTTTCATTTTGCCAAGGGTTTGACTTGTCAAGCTGCTTTTTTCCTTTTGGTTCAAGTTAAGTTTCATTTGAGCTGGTTGTCACCGCATGCACTGAGGGTACTTGTCTGGGTGTGGAGGTGCATGTATGCCATCAGAGTTTGTCCCTCTGGACACTCTGCTAATGTTGCTTCTCACGTATTTCCATTTTGCCTGCATGCATTGCTGCAGGCCACATACCCAGTACTGACAAACACATACACAGCCCATTTATTCCCAGCCCAGGAGGTGCTGCAATCTTAAAGCTGGTGGTAGAGCCCAGAGTCAAAAAGGCCTTGGAATAATGGGCTCCCAGCATGGCACTGAGGAGCTGAGAGCAGCAGCATTGTCTGTACAAGCGTGTCAGGAGGGTGTTGAGTGGTTGCTGGTTGGACCAGCTCCTGCCAGTAAGATGTAGGAAGACAGAGCAGAGTTACATTGGCAGTGGTTCAAGGCTTTGCTCAGGACAGAAAGGAATAGGAGAATCCTGGTGTAGACCTGTGTATGAGAAGATGGGCTGAATTTTCTGAAGGGAAGAGAGCAATGCCATTTTATCCACACTGAGGACCTGTATTACTGCACCCTACTGGTACTGAAACACATCTGAGCAATGTGAATAGAAAACAGGAGTGAGCTAAGCAGGCCATCATTTCACCCCATAGGATATCATGCATCTTATGTAAATCACCATAGCAAGAGCATTTAGACTGTCTGCTAATCCCAGGGCTCTCCAATGCACACTGTGCCACTCTGGTAAAGCAGCCGAACTGACACAGAAGAGGTTCCCATTCCAATCACTTCTTTTTAATCCTTGCCTACATATTTGCTGCTCTGGCTCCCCCTTGAAGTGAAGTTTAAAGTCGTACTCTGCAGAGTAGCTGGGGCCTGTGGGACAGAACGCTTGTGTTCTCTGTTGCTGAATTCTGAGGAGCTGAGTCTGTAAGGAGCCAGGATCTCGTCAGTACTTCTGCTGAGGAAAGGGAGACACAAAGCCTATAATCTGTCATGAGGCAAAAGGGAGCCATTCAAAATGCCTGTTACTCCAGGAGTCACAAGAACCAGCCTTCCTACCTAGCTTTTTATCTGCCTCATCACAGCACCATCAGGATCAATACACACCTCAGGAGAAAACCATTTGTTGCTTTATTGAACTGCCTCTAGGGATTGATGCTGCTTTTGCCTTCTCACACATCTCTGCATTATTAATCAAGATCACCCACATCAGAGCAGTCAGGAGCCTTTAGGAGGAGGAAATGCAGGAGAGGAACCTTTGGAAATTAACTCAGATGCTTTGGACCTGACTTATCTGCAGCATTGTCAACTCTGGCTATTTTGCAGTCATGAAACAGGGCATTCAGATGGTGTATTTCCAGTTTCATAATAGTGATTTAGATACCTGAGCTTTCACACACTAGCAGTCAGACAGATTTATAATTCTTAGGAGCAGAGAAAAAAGCCTAAGAGCAAGCGTGCCTTGTAGCCTACAGTAACCAGCAGTGCTGTGTTTTTAGGAAAAAAAAACCCAAAAACCATTGTATTTCAAGATGTTTAATGTTGAACTAGCACATATTATGCTTATGGTCACTCACTCCATCCCCCAGCTTTACTCTCCCTTGAGGAATCTGAACCTTAAAGCCACTTCTTGAATCTCCAGCCAGATTCCCACTGGGCAGGTGGAACACCTCCTCCCAACCTATTTGTTCCACTACCACTGCCAAAGGGCACCAGCCCTGCTTCACCACCGAGTGACAGATGAGCTCAGGCTTTTATCACTCTGTCTGTATCCAACAACTTTCAATGGTCGAGCAGAGCAGAGTGAATTGATACGTAATTAACGCCCCCTTGGTCATCCACAACTTGTATTAGAAAATATTGGCACTCCTTGGCAATTCCTGGGCTCACAGTGACATAGCAGGGCTGAAAGCCCCAAATCCAACAGGGATTTACAGATTTTACTCTGTCTTTGCAGCTTATGTCCTGGGTGGGTGTTCCTGGGGTGTAGGTTGTGGGGTGTCATTTTGCTGAGGGGATCTAATCCCTTGCTGAAGGTTGGCAGGAGGAGTGACCATTTTACCGTAGAAAGCTAGGCTGCCTGAATGGACAGCTTCCCTCTTCCCCACGGGTTTTGTTTTTGATCCAATGGAAGGCAGTACATATTACATCAAAATCTGGTGCTTCTTTTGCAGCTGTTTCTTCCTGACTCTGGCAGTCTTCATGCACGGCCATGCATTTCAGATGCGTAATGCAGGATGTCTGTATGCCCTAGAGGGTGCTGGCTCCTGCCAATACTATTCCATATGGGGTTATTCAAGTGTAAGAGAGTCCCAGATTTGACCCCTAGCCAATGAACATTTCTGTTTCCAAGTGAACTTTTCAAACATTTCTTTTTATTTGGGGATGACAGATGGTCTGCTCCCATGCTCTGACTCCCCAGACACCTAAGGAAACAGTAGCAGGTAGATGAGGTTCAGAATTTACCCTTGTAAACCATTTGAGTCAGCATCAATGCAATAAAATCACATTCCAAATCAGCTAGCAAGGTCCTCCCCCAGGGCTGGACTGCAGTGGCTGCCAAAGGAAAACAGAATGGCTTGAAGGTCTCCAACAGCACTGTCAAACTTCAGAGCAAGGACACAGATCAGTGGACATCCTGACTTCACCCTTTGCCAGCCAACCTCTTCCCTCTCTGCTGTTCAAAGCAAATGTAGATTTAGCATCAGCTGGCAGGAAAAAAAAGTGTGCAGACTATACAAGGTCAGAGATTCCTGTCTTTCCCATGATCTCAAGCCTGCAGAGTTTTCTTAGGCTTCATCATTTGCTATAGGAACCACTGCCTTTAGTACCACGTTATAGCTATTGCCACCCTCTCGTAAGCTGGAAGTTTTCACTAATGGCAATAGCCACAGTAATAGACAACTTTCATCTTGGGCTGCAGCATTAGCTGCTCAGGTTATGAAGGACAACTGACTGCTGGAAAACTCTACCTAAACAGAGAGGTACCTCACAGGGGAATCATATGCAGAGCAACGTGCATGTTTTTTTTCCACTGCAGAATGTTCCGTATTCATACATGAGATCTGGGTGGAAATAAAACAACCTCAGCCTCCCAACCTGCATCATATTCTCGTTTTATAACTACTACAGTCAACGACAAAATGTCTTCTCTCCCCTTTAAATCTGATCACTTGCTGTGAAATAATTAATACTATCTCAAATGGTGTTTACACAGATTAAAAATCCCCTTGCAAATTCCCTTCTTACACCTGAATTTGCAGGGCAGGGGTCCATTTGTGTCAGTCTGAGACTGATTCATTGCTGCAAGACCCCACTGCTGGAATTGCAAGCCCTGTACCAAAGGAATCAGACCTCTCCCTTTCCACTGCACACCAACGTGGATTTGTACAGCTCCAAGTACCAGGCAGCTGCAAACAAAGCCCAGGGTGTGCTGCAGGTAGAAAGAGCCCAGCTGCCACCCTCAGGACTGCTGGGGCAGGATAGGTGAGCGCAGGATCGGCTCAGACCTCAGTCCAACTACGAGCCAGGAAATCGCTCGTCAGGAACACACGACAAAGGAAATAAATGAGTCTGCACGATTTTAAAGACTATTAGATGAAAATGAGAGGCAAAGTGGAGGAAAATGCCAAACCGTACGTAAGAGTGGTGGCTTGGAAACTGCTATGAAAGAAGAGGTCTCCGCGAGGATGCGCTAAGTTTTGCTTTCCCGGCGTGGGGGAGAGACAGCGGGTGTTTTATCCCACAAAACCCCGTGAAGACAGCGAGGACTTGGCTGCAAACCGAAAAGGAACGATACAGCAGGAGAGGGCGCCACCGGTTTGCTGGCATCTCCCACCTCAGCTGGCAGGCTTTGCAGTTCCCTGCTGACACAGATGCAATCCAAAGCCGACTGAACTGCTTCCACCAAGTGCAGCGAGCTCGGGATGCAGTGGACGGCAGAGAGACCTGAGTGAGACATGCTGAAACTTCTCTGCTAGGAGGGGCAAGTGGCGTTGTGACATCCGTTGCGGGGTGTTATCCCGAGGACACATTTCTCCTCACGCACACCCCAATACCGAGCTGGCTTCAACCCAGAGCCATCGCAATAAAACATGCTCGTGGTCGATGCAGCACGGAGCAGCTGCGGCTCTGAGGCTCTTGGGTGTGCGGCTCCCTCCACACACACTGTGGGGGACTGTCCCCTCTGCATCCCTCTCTCTCCGCCTTCCTCCTGGCAATGGCTGCAGGAAGCAAGCCACAGCCTGGGCATGAAGGGAGCGAGGAGGCAGGATGGTGGGCAGATCCATACGGGCTGCGAGTCCCTTTGTGCTGCCACTTCCCACTCACATTGTGACAGCTCGGCTCAAAGTTCCGTCAGGCTGATGCTGCTGGCAGAGGAGGAGGGAAGGAACACTGCCGAGGGACCTGCAGTTCATCCTCCCCTGTCCTGCGGCGTCTGTGGCCCAGCAAGGCCGCCTTCCCTCCGGGTGTGGGACGAGCAGTGGGGCTGTCCCTGGGGAGGGAGAGAAGCGCAGGGGGGGGTGGAGAGCCCTCATTTGCAAATAGGGTGTACGACTGCTTTTCTCTGCTTGGGGTACACCAAAGAGCTCACATGCCTCGCCACACACTAGCTGCATTCCAGAGGTGGTGAACAGAGGCAAACGGGAATATTTGGGAGCAAGAACTGGAGTGATCTGGACGGGGAGGGCACTGCAGATAATCCCCGAGTCTCCCTGCGAAGCGTCAGGGCCGTGTTGGAGAGCCTGCAGTGGCGCTCAGGCAAAGGCACAGCTGGAGGGAACTGCTGCAAGGGGTGCGCGTGTGGGGAAGGAAGAAATGGAGCTTGGAACTGCACAGTGGCTGAGGCTGAGGATGGAACAAAGCCCAGCAGACAGCCAAGCTAAAGGAGTAAAAGAGCAAATTCTCCCCGAGGGATTTTCCTGCTCACCAAAGCAAGGCAGAAGGCCTGGCAAAGGCCTCTGGATCAGGCAGAGCTCTGGAGAGGACTGAAGGTTCCAGTTACTGCAGGAGGCTTTGAGGAAGAGAACAGAGGGGCTTTTCTTCTAAGGAACTGTGCCACCACCTGCCCACTTCTCCTCACCCACTGCAGGCTACTGGTTGTCCTCACCATCTGCAGGGCACCCAGGGGCCCTCCTCAAAGAACAGCTTCTTTGGCTCACTCTCAATGGTAGGCTGACCCTTTAAGAGCAAGGATGTTTCTTCCTCTGAAAGTAGAAAATTATTCCAGGTGAGAAAAAGCCCAGTGTGACTACAACATGACCGTTTCAGAAAGGATACCCAGCCCTGGTGTTTTTCCCCTTGTCAAGAAATGCAGCAGCATCTCCCAGATCCTCTCTGCTGTCTCCCCTCAAAACCTGCAGGTGCTGTGTTATGTTCAAGCTGCAATTCTTTCCCTGCTGCTTGGTGCCACCTCACCTCTTTCCCTTCCACCAACCATTCTTTCAGAAGTGAGGGCACCCGGGGCCTGGGTGTGTCCCAACCTGCACACACACTGCCAGATCACCAGCACAACAGTGGGGTAGGAGATCCAGCAACGTAGGGGTTAAGCTATTCTGCTCTGGCTATCCGAGTCTCTCCCTCCCATCTTTTCCCATGAAATAATCAGCGGGTTTTAGCCTTGCAGGCATGCAAGGAGATCCAGCTGCTCTTGTGCAAGCAGGAGTATCCTCTAAGCTGCTGGGGACTGACTGTCTGAAGGAATAATGTCCAGGGACACATTCAGAGTCGAAGGGTAGAATTGAAAGAATAAGCAATTGGAGAGAGAGCAGAGAGGTGTAGCTTATTCCAGTGACTTTTAACACAGAGGCCAAGGTCTCAGTGTTTGTGTATCCCAGTATTTTAGGGACAGGGCAGATGGTTTTCCCAAGGCCCTGACTTTTCTGAAAAGGCAAACATATAAAGAAATACTCATTTTTGTGGAAGAGATAAGAGCACAGCTGAATGTCAATCCCTGTCTCAAACTGAATTTCCATGGCTCAGGAGATGGGTGGCACACAAGAACATGGACTGAAAAAGTGCATTTTTCAGCATCAGGTCATAGTAAACAATGAGATGCAGTGGGATTTCATCTGCCTTGCTGGCCTGGCAATCAGCCAGGCTGGGATAAGGCAAGAGAGGCCATGGTTTCACAGTGCTGTTAGCTCTCTTTTGTTTGAAAGGGCCCAGTAGTTGCAATACTAGAGAGAAACATCTGCCTGGGTAGCTCCATCCCTTTCCCTCTATGCCATCAAGTTACTAAAATCAACTTATTCAAAGGCAGAGAGAAGACACAGAGTCTGCTACCAATCCACTGCATGTTTGCTGACATGTTAGAGCACACAGAATTTGCAGCCTTCAGCCATTCAGTGCCCATTGAAATCATTAAATCAGTAGTTCAGATGGTATGGAAGAAATTAGCAAAGATAACTTCTGCCTTTTCAGTTAAAAAGATCTCATAGAACTCAAACAAAGGCGAGACAAGAGATTCATAATGTCCAGGGGGAACAGGAGCTTTTCCCATGATGTGTAGTGACACTGCAGAACTGCCCACAGCAGGGTGTGTTGGATTCTGATTTCCTGTTGGACAGGAAAGGATGGACAGGTTCAGGGCAGACCAAGGCACCATAAAATACAGAAACCATACATTTGTGGAGGCTGTGAAAACCCTCACACTCTGGGCTTGATCCGTTCTTGGGCTCTTCTTTGTGTGCCTGCAATTGCCCACTGCCAGGCACAAGTGACTTGGAGGGTCTCACTGTACCCAAGACTCACTCAAAACTTTTTCAACTGCTCATTTGCAGCCGTGGCAAGGCCTGGAAGACACAGAATTATCAGGGTTGGAGAAGACATCTGAGACTGTAAAGTCCAGCCGTTCATCCGGCACCTGCCATGTTCTCCGCTAAACCATATCACCAGTTGTCACATCCACATGCCTTTTGAACACTTCCAGGGATAATGATTCCAAGTCTTCCCTGGGCAGTCTCTTTCAACACCTGACCACCCTTTCAGTAAAGAAAATTTTCCTAGTACCTAATTTAAACCTCCCTTGCAACACTTGAGGCCGTTTCCTCTCATCCTGTCGCTGGTTACCAGGGAGAAGAGACTGACCCCCAGCTCCCTACAACCTCCTTTCAGGTAGCTGTAGAGTGACATCTGTAGATCTTAATTGATCCAACCAACCCCCACACACAACCTTCATGGACCCAGGAGTCCCATTTACATTCATGCTTGGCCCTTCAATCCTGTCCTGATATACATTGTAGGAGTAGGCAGGAGGCTGTAAAGCAGCCAGGGAGTGTCAAACTCACACCATAAAGCAGCAACAAAAGGACACAAGAGCAAAGCCAGGGTAGTTTATGAGGGACAGGCCCCTGAGGGGGAGGAGAGCCCTGCAGCTGAAACTACAGCAAGATTTGTCTGTCAGCCAGAAATGAGACACTATGGGAGAAGGACTGGGCACTGGGGGCCCACACTGCTTCTGTACTTGTAAGGGAGACTTCACAAGAGCTGGATTGCTTTAGTTAGGTCACTCAGCCAGGCAGGAGGATGAAATTGCCTTTCTCCTATAGGGATGGTGTTTACCAGAAGCTAAAATCTACTGTTTTGTTTTGAGTTGAGGTGTCAGCTGCATCTACAGATGCTGTTTTGTTAGAAGGTCCCTGCATGTTTTAGACTGACCTCAGAGCCTCTAATCTTGCTAAAAGTATCTATTGCACTCAAGTAAGCTGCTGGAAATGTCAAAGGGTGTTGGAACTGATTGCTCTAGCTTCACTAGGGCATCCTTGAGGCTGACAGCCTCAGACTTCTGTGAAATGTTCCAGCTGCAGCACCCAAATAAAATGACCAAGTAACCAAGGCACATGGAGTCATAGGCACAGTTCTGGATGGGTTATGACCTCTTTTCAGAGACAATTCTCCCAGGTCGTTGTTGAAAATATGAATTGATTAAGTGTTGACAAAAGAAACTATGGTTGTGTATTTTTTTCTCATCAGCCCCCTTAAATGAATTCTCTTGGCATCTGTCATGTTGCAATGGTATTAATTCACCCATTTCTGCATCACTTGAGAGGAAAAGCCAGGTGGTACTTGGCTTTGTTTGTAATGAAAAAAGACCAAGCTGAGGCAAAAATACTTCATTCCTCATTTCCCAAAAAAAAAAAAAAGGAGACAAGATTTCAGGCCTCATTTTTTCAACTGATTTAAGCCTCCCCCATGACCCCAAAGAGCACATCCCCTTTTTCCATGGGGAACTGACCTCTCAGGAGGGGGATAGAGTTGTTTGAGGAGGATGCACCTTTTCTTTTCTGTCAGAAGGGCAGCTTCAGTCACCCTTGCTTGTTGTGCTCCAACATGGTCAGAACCCCAGGCCCACATGGTGCTCTGCACTGTACAAGCCACCTGCACAAGGGAGGGAACGGGGGATGCAATAAGTTTTGCTCAGCTCACCAACTTCAGCACTGAAGGGGGAAAAATCTTCACACAGCTGTTGCCTTTTGTTACTAGTCCTGTTTGGCTGAAACACAGCTGTTTCATTAACATTTGCTCCAGAATTTGGGCCTACCACCTCTCCAGAGGCTAAATTATGATTATCTAAGGCAGGGAAAGAGCTGAGACTTGTGGGGTTTTTACTGGAGGACTGGGAAGTTGGCTGTTTGCAAAAGTCAATCGTATCAGCATGACACATGAAAATTTTGTAAAAACTATTGGCCACATGACCAGTTTGAACCCCATATACTCCTTGGAGGCTGGTGACTGAGCTGGAGAGGAATCAACCAAATCAAGAGTCCATTGACTGACATCACCATTAATTCAACTGCTGTCTGAGATAAGGAAAGGCTGTTGCCTTGGCCTTAGCCAGGAGAGACTTATGCATGTTTACAAATGCATCTCTCCAGGGCTGTCACCATCTCTCAGCAAAAAGAATAGCAGAAATAGAAAATACCCTTCAAACAATGGCAGTGAATTGATTTTTAAAAAATCTTAGCAGTGCTGATTGTGGTGTCCTGGCAGCATCCCTTTGGAATTTGTTTAATAAAGGCTTTTAAAAGGCTGGGCTGGCAGGATACACAGCTCTGGACAGATGAACCCACCCTGAAATGAAGGCTGCCTGGCTGCAAAATGCCACTTGCTGCAAGCCTTCCACAGACCAGGCTTGGCTCCCTACCAACAGTCTCTGGAGCCTCAGGACCTACAGAATCCTGGGTCATGGCACAGACCTTTGGTTTGCTCTGTTTTCATAAAGGAAAAAGAAGACACTGCACAGGGGACTGAGTGAAAGGCTTGAGCATGTGGGGGAGGTGATGAGTGATCTCTTTCTCTCTGGGGTGATAAATTCCCAGCCACTTGATGGTTTCAGATTTGCTGACATCAGACTGTTAGATTATTGGTAATTTGAGAGGCTGGGAGAGACAATTCATAATGTTTGCACCATGCCCAGTAAAAATCATTGATACCTCTAATCATCATTGTAGTAAAAGGAAATATTAGTAATAAAACTTCGCTCAGGACTTCAGCACCACAGTGAGGATGGTTTGCATAACGTGCCTTTAAAAAAATTGACTTCTCACTCTCTCCTTTCCTCTTTTTTCACTCTCCAGCAAAAAGAAAGTCTCCCTGAGAAGTTTGCAGCATGGAACATGTGACAAAGATGAGCAGCCTGAGCTCTCTGAGAAGCAATGATACAACCACACACACAGAGTTGCAGTAGCTTTCTGCAAGTAGTTTATCATTAAGCTATGAGGAGCATCTCACATGTCAGTTTGTGAGAGTTCCCTTAGAAAGTTAAACTGTGCACACTTTATTCATAATTGGATGCAAATTAAGATACCACTCATGAGAGAGCTGAAATCCTAGAAGGGCAGATTGCATGCAGTAAACTTCAGGATTTGAATAATGTTGGAATATGCTGTTCCTTTTTACAGTTTGTTTCTGTCCTTTGCCACCCCAGCAAAGTGAATAAATCAGTCTCTTCCCCCTTCCTGGAAAGTAAAAGGGGAAGATTCAACAACTGCTGATGAAGAGCATTTGAGTCATTCACAATCTGTGAATTGGAGCTGTTCAGTGCAAAATCTGAAATGCAGGGATGTCAGCAGATCCATAGGCCTTGGAGCAGGGACAACCAGCCTGAGACCTTACGAGGCAGGCAGCCTTGCCACATCCTCAGTGGCTGAAGACAAGCTCGGGATCTGCCCTTGAATTCAGCTGTGAAGAGGGAGACAGTATTGGGAAATACCTACCTTGTGCTTGATGTGGGGTTGGGCTCTGAGGAGAATATATCCAACCTCCCTTGTGCCCTGAGGAACAAAATATCTTGCTTAGAAGGCATGAGTGAGCAAAAGTAGCTGAAAAAGATTTTCCTGGGTTTTTCCTTCCCAATCAGTGGACCACAAGAAAATGTTTTGTGCCTTTCTTTGCCCAGCCTTGTGGATGCAGACTGGCAGATTCCTCCCTTGTTCCCCCATACACACAAATGCCTTTAGGGGGTGAGAAAATACAGCAACTTTCTTTATCCTAAGGGAGCCCTGGCATAAACGAGAGATGAAATTCAGGCTTGTCCCAGCTGTCATGGACTAGCCATTGGCCAAGGATGTGTTGCTGAGGAGAGACCTCTGCTCTAGAAGGAACGGTGGGATTCCTTACTTGGCTCCACTCCCACAAAAGAAGGTAGAATTCTGCAGGCACTTCCATAATAAAGATGGGTAATACGAAGGTGGAGGCCTCACTCAGAGCTTCTAGATGGTCTCTAGTCAGTAACCATTTCCTTTCATGCCTTTCACACACCTCAAAGTGCTCAAATCCACAGCCATCGTGTCTTCCTGCCCTGATGCTGTGGCTGGACTGTCAGCTTGCATGTGTATCCAACCCAGCATGATCAGTCTTGCCATCACTGCCATTCCGCTGTCATTCTCCAGCACATGAACACTGGATTATTTCAGAGGTGGTGGAAAAAAACTCACCCCAAAACCTGTCAACCACAGTGCTACTCATGCAGAGAGGCCAGGGCAAGAGCATGGTCACCTTAGCAGGACAACCTGGGCTAAGACTGGTCTGGAGGGGGTTTAGAAGGACATCCCATCTGTAGGGTAACTTCCTATCTATGAGTGACATCCCATTGTTCTTTGGGATGGAAAACAGGTCCTGGGTTGGGCTCAGAGGAAAGGAAGCCATGGAAGGAGGGGGCTGGTGTATCCATACAGATGTGTTGAGGAAGCTCCTCAGAGAGATGGGAGAGTCTCGCAGCCTTCAATATCAGGCTTCCCTCAAGCAGAGTTCTCTCTTTAGCAGTAAAAGAGAATTAGCAATAACTGGTATTTTTGCTGGAAGGCAAAACAATTCCTCTAAGCAAACAATGACAGGTCACACTGGCTTGTGCAGCCTGGAAATAAATGTAAAAGATGGAGAGGTGCAAAACTGATAGCTCTGCAAAATAAGGATGCTCCTCCTTATTGCCTTGGATAAATATTGTCTTTTGGGGAGGTTTTTTTGCTGTGTTCCACTGCAACAGCTGCTTCTCCTGTGGCTTCTTTTTATTAACAGGCCAAGGGGATGATAAAGCTGGAAGGGAGCAGGGAAAGTCCTCCCCACAGCACATGCACAAAGAGCTTACAGGGAGATCAGGACCAGTTTCTGAATGGTAACCATTTGGAATCACTAGGAAGATGCTTCTCTCTCAGCTGGCTGGAAGAACCTGTTCTCCTGTGTGCATCAGCCCCTTGGGGCATCCTGGCATCTAGAAAAGGGTTGTAGGCAGAAGACAGTATGTCCTCCCCTGCTGCCTCTTATTTTAGGGAAACTTAACTAAAAATCTAAACGTAACAAAGCAGCTCCAAAAGCAGATAAACCTTCCTTGCTTCATGAGCAGCATATAAACACACTGGTGTCACACGTCACCTGTGACTGAGGTACCTCGTTCCTCACTGCAAGGCAGAAGCTGTCCCCTCACAGATGGGCAGAGCAGTTTCTCAGAAGAAGCTTCATAAAGGGCCTCACCTCCCCCAAAAAGGGCAGGACTATCCAGGCAGGACCCTCATGGATTAGGAACAAGAGGAGAGGCACGCCTTCCACCTTCACCTTACATGTGGAAGCTCAGCTCCTCCATGCGCCCTGTTTGTTTTCTTGTGCACCACCTCAGCAGGGTCTGAGAGGGCCCTGCCACCTCAGGAAGAACAAACTGAAGGGCCAAGAGCAAGGCTACAGCCAGCTCACTGTCTTTGTTTCTCACAGCTCAGGCAAGACACAGAAGCACGACTCCAGTTGTATACCCAGCCACCTCGTGTTAGTGAGCCCCCAGAGGGGAAATGTGGACACAGGATCCACACCACACAGGAACCAGGACACAGACACCTCCTGCACAGTCTCTGGCTTGGCTTCCCTCCAGGTATAGGGTATGCAGAGATGTGCTCCTTACATTGCTTCTCTGGAACAACTGTCTGTGCAGCACTGAGCGTTTCCAAGGGAAAGGTTAGAAAAGTGGTGTCTGGGTTCTGTGTCGTACAGGCATTCAGGCACAAGCTGAGAAAAGGAGTGATACCAGTAACACCAAATGGCACATACTTGAAGCTGTTGGAGACATTTGTTCTAACTCCCTCCTCCTCTCAGTCAGCTTTATATAACAAGTGTAGCAGCCATAGATACCTCCTTTGTAATAGCCTTCAGGGCACCACAAGCTCTCTTCTTTTACCTCTATTACCTTCGCAACTTGCCTTTTTTCTGCCTGTAGAAGTAATCATGGCCTTCCTTTTGACATGGAAAAGGTCTCAAAGGTAGGATAATTTTTCAAATTTATGTTTTTCCCCTTTTTCTCTCCAGGTTTCCAAACATTCAGGACTGAAACGTGGAGCCTTTACCTAGTACAGCCACCAAATCCTGACTGTAATCAGTTTTGCTAACCAAACAAGTAAATAAAATTTTTGCTGAGTAAATTGATTAAATTCCACTATCTCTACAAATAGATGGGGTCAGGATTATTTGTGGCCTGTCACAAAACAACCAGCTACTCATTGGCCAGATTCAGCTCATGCTACAATCCCATATTATACTCATACCATGATAAAAACAGGAAATTGTTCACTAGGTAGCATTGGTCAGGTTCAGCTGATTCTTGTAGAGGAAGAATTATAAAGTTTAGGCATTTTAAATTGCAACATTATTTTTTCTTGATTTACTAATAAGCAGATTATTTTTCCCCCTTTTTTGGCACTGCAGATGAACCAAAATATGAGTTAATGTTAGGGTCTAGACCTGGGCCAATTGTTAACACTGTTGCTAAGAAAACTCTATGCAGAAAATTATATGCAGAGCAATTGCAAAAATCACAGTGCAATGCAAAAAGAAGGAGCAGGTGATTTTGCTTAGGTCTGGGTTATTTCTGTAGCTTTTAACTCTTCCTCAGTGCTTAAGGCTGTTAATATTTAATTCAAAGTTTTTAATTGAAAGAACAAAATATGGAGGAGCTGCTAAAGACCAGGTTCTGCACAAAGCTCATAAATCTGAATGTGCTGGTAAGTGCAGGAAATCACACTATAATGATAGAAAGAAACCCCAACTTCCTAATAATGTTCTTATTAGCATTGAAATGCAAACCTAGAGCAAGGAAGAAATAAAGGTTTCTTGGGCATTGATTTACCTCATCTTGTTGGTAGTGTCACAGGTGAAGAAGAGCAGCACAGTGGGTAAGAACTGGCTGGAGCTTAATAAAGGCTGCTGGAGTGCCACCAGGTGTTTCTTTTTCTAAATCCCATTGAGGAGCTACCTGGCTCTCTTCCCTGAGGAGACATTGGTTATCTGAGCTCATTGACCTTTGCAGTTCAGATTCTAGGAAGCATAACAGACAAGAAGAAAAAAAAAGCAAAAGACATGTACTCTGATGAATGCATTTGGGTGTTATTTTGAAAAACAGTAAATGCTTATTCAGCTCTGTTGACATGGAAGTGGATTGGCAGCAGGGTTCCAAGACAAGACCCCATCAACACAACTTTTAAAACCACAATATATTGTCTATATTCTGCTAGGATTTTTTGTCATAAAGCATGTATCAGTATATATTTGTTTTGACTTGCTTGATTTTCCCTAAAATAATTAATATTGTCATCATAGTGGTTGAAAAGCTTTACCACGGATAGAATTTTTGAGAAATGGTGACAAAACTGAACTAAATTGCAGTATGTCTGTAATGAGCAACTGTAACCCGTAGCATTTGCAAACAGTGATGGCTATATTATGGGAGGAACTATCACAGTAATGAGTTTATACACATTTATTTTTAAATTATTAATTGAATACTGCCTGGTTTATGGCCATCATTTGGTTTTGGGATTAATGGCTGCACCAAGGGGAATGCGTGGAGGTTGGGGGTGTGTGGTGGGACTGTGCAGATCCCCTGGCTGTGTCTTGCCTGCAGCTGGAGCCAGCAGCCAGCTCAGCACAGCAAACAGCTCAGCTGCACAGCAGACAGGGATGAGATGGGAGCTGCAGATGGTCTTGTCTCCCTGTGATGGGTACAGAAGGTAGGAGACACTTCTGCCCTAGGCACACTGAGTGATGAGATGTCCCTTTTCTGTGCAGAGCTGCGCTGTGCCTCACCTGGGCCCAGGAGCCCCAGGTCCAGCGCTCCCATGGTCACAACATGATCCCAGAGGATGCAGGGCACCAGCCAGTGCCCGTGAGATGGGGGAGAAGTCAGTCTGCAAGGCAATTGATAGATGAGCAAGAGCCCTGCCTATGTCTTCCCATGTCATAAAGGCAGACGAGGTTTTGTGTGAACTTGTCTCCTCTGCAGCGCCAGGGAGTCAGGAGTTCATTTTTCTCTCTCAGCTCTTTTTCATATGTATGTATTTGTTTAATAATGTTTGAGAATTAAAAGCAGGAGAAACCACAATGCATTTTCTGCTGCCATTTTCAGTGAGCCAGTGAGTTACCTGTAATTAAAGAGGTAAACTCATTTATTTGTTGATTCAGGTTGGGCAGGGAGGAGTACATTGACTCTTCCGTGCCCAGAGTAGAATTGGGTAAACCTCGGTCACTCCTGTGGATAACAAAATCACTCTCATATCTTCACTTAAACTGTAAAAACACAAGCAGCCCCACAAAACAGATGACATCTAGGAAATCTCTGAGTAGTTAAATCCTACTTTTTGCAGCATTAAGTCACAATGTGTTGTTTCTCACACTCTCAGTAGGGGCAGGGGGGCGAAGTCTGCCCTACAAATCAAAATTCTTACAGGCTTAATCCTTAATACCACAAGGCAGTCTCCATCACGTGACTCTTTGGTCCAAGGCATATGCAGTACTGCAGATAAAGACAGAGAGATCCTATTAAAAGTTAAATCCCCTACTGTTCCCTGCTGTGCTCTGGGTAGAGGACATGCAAAGTGGCAGTACTGCAAGTGGACAAGGCTGAGGCAGAATCTGTGGTCTTGAGGGTTCATTTAAGATAGGGTTAGCAAGCAGCCTTTGAGACTCAGAAGTTTGTTCCCTTTTTTCCCTTATAAGCTGTCATTGTAATGCACCAATCCATGATTCTCCCCACTGGAGAACCTGACTGTAAGGGTTCACATCAGCACAACCTACCCATTTCACTGGAAATATGTCCACCACTGGCAAAGGCTGGAGAAGGCTGGTGTTGACCAGTTATGTTAGTTTGGGTTTAGAGAAAAAAGAAAGCTTGTACATAAACGCTACTGCTGTATCTCTCCCATTCCTGTTAGAGCTTCTCCTTGCTTTGAATGGAGCACACCTTTCTCCTTAACAATACACACACACTCCTGTAAGGAAGGGCACACTGCAGGACCTAACCAAAGAACATGCAGCAGGTGGGCGTGACAGATGGAGGACAGCAAGGTAACAGTGAGATAATTAGGATTAGAACCATAAACAGCAGTGGTGGCAGACACTGTGAGAGACACTGGAATTAAAATTGGATCTTTGCTTATGAAGAGTTCATTGCTTCCTGCCTGTTCTCACCAAAAAAACCCAAGTTGCTTTGACATCACAGTTAGTTGCTATGGAAATGCTGATGCTACCAAAGATAGGACTGTGCTGGAGGGCTATAAAAAGTCCTGGAGACCCAGCTGAGTCTGTACATATTTAGGAAAAGCCAGCACAGCATTTATTTTTGGCAGTGGTACAACAGTGCCATTCATGTGACAGAATGTGACACCAGAAGTGGATAAGGGGACATCACAATACAACAGAGTGCCATGATGCTGAGGTGGGGAGGGAGGGGTCATATTTAGGACTATGGGGAAAGTAGAGTACTTAAACCAGTTCCACCTGGCAGCAAAGAATAAAGCTCCCAAAAAAAGAAAGTAAATTTTAGAAAGAGGAAATGCTAGAAATGGAACTTCTCCGTTCCCAGAAAGTTGTCATAGGCTTTAACAACCTTGTGAGAGATGTCTCCTAGTTAATTTTAAATCTCAGTAAACACAGAATCGTAGAATCATGTAGGTTGGAAAAGACCCTCAAGATCATCAAGTTCAAGCTAATGCTGCCAAATCCACCACTAAACCATGTCCCTAAGTGCCACAAGTATGTCTTTTAAATACCACCAGGAATGGTGACTCCACAACCTCCCTTGGCAGCCTGTTCCAATGCTTGATAACCCTTCCAATGAAGTATTTTTTCCTAATAACCAATCTAAACCACCCCTGGTGCAGCCTGAGACTGGATTTCTGCTTGTTACCAGGAAGAAGAGACTGACCCCCACCCAGATACACCCTCTTTTCAGATAGTGGTAAAGAGTGATAAGCTCCCTCCCAGCCTCCTTTTCTCCAGGTTAAAGAACTTCAGTTCCCTCCACTGCTCCTCATAAGATTTGACTTTGCTAACAGATACTGTAGCTGATGTTTACAACTGGGATGTCAGCAGGTCGTCATCATCATCATCATCATCATCATCATCATCATCATCATCATCATCATCATCAATACTTTTAGACCTGGTTAAAAAAAATGTATTTCCCTTTTCAACCCTCCTTTTTCTAACCTAACTTTTTAAGAAAAACAATAACTGAGCTTTTTTTTGCCTCTCAGCTGTTGAAAAATGAGGAATGATAACCTGAGCAAAATCTATCTGACATTGGTGTCCTCTCTGAAGGAGAAGGATACAGAAGCATTGTCCCTATGAGAGAAGGACTTCACCACAAACCAGCTGCTCACCAAGTTTGTTGGGACACTGAGACACATCACAGGCAGAATGGACAGGTCCACCAGAGACATTTCTGTGCCCAGGAGTCTGCTCCCTGTCTGCCACACTGCTGAGCTCTGTCTGTGGATGACAGCTGGAAGCATGCAGGAAATCTCTGGTGTACTGCTCTGGCAGGGCACGTGGGCTATACAGTGGGTCAACCACGGCTTCAGAGATGATCCTTGATGCTTTTGAAATCTATGTCATGATTGTGGCTTTCAGGGTAAAACATTTTTCAGAGGAGCTTTGACTCCTGGGCAAATGCGCCTTTACCCGCCTGTGGCTTCATATGGGCTCCTCCTGTCTTTATTCCTATTCCAGAAACCAAATGGAAGATTTGCCTCCACAAAGCCTAATGCCAGCAGCATTTTCATCCTCCATTAAAATACCCCCAGGCTATTGATATCAGCCAGTAGTAATGAGTGTCCCTTTCTCTCCCAGCACAGCTGTAACACTTCATCAACCATAGTCTTTACTCACGTTCTGTGTCCCATCCAAAAAGCAGGACAGCACTTTCTTCAGACACCATTTTGTTCAGCACTGAATGAAAAGGGACATAAGAATAGAGAACACTCCTTGGGCTTGCAAGCACTGTCCCCAGTTTCACAGGCAAATGCATCACACCCATCCATACTCCTTTTAGGCTTCATTTAAACTAAGCAAAACCAGGGAGAAATGCTACGCTTACAAAGGATGTTTCTGTAGTCCATAAAACCACATTGTCTGTGATATGACTGAGCAGTTATGATAGGGATGCTGCAGAAATGCTCCTCTGGTCTCCTTCTCTCTGCTTTGTTTGATGCCACAGCAATTCAGCAAGGGCAGAAATTACTCTCCAGCCCTGCAAGCTCAAGAGAGACCTGTAGCACTTGTATAGACATGGAGAGTCTGGGGGGAAAAAAGGCAAGAAGAAAACAAACTAGATTAAAACCCAGTTGCTTCATTTAAGAAATTGTTGCATCAGTCTAAGATGAAACCTTGCAGAAACAGAAGTCAGGGAACACAAATTGCTCCAGTGCATATCTTTGCTGGAAATGTTCTAGGACATGTGCTGTCACTTCTCAGGGAAAGACAAATAACGCCTTTGTTGTAGACTCCGGAAAGAAAAGTAAAGGCTTTTATTCTAAAGCTGCCCAGCAGCTGAGACATCCCTGAAACAGCTAAAAGCCTTCTAACTTCTTGCTTAAATTTAGACATACTCCTGTATATCCCAAATAAATGTGTTAGGTTTTGTGCCAACACGTGTCATTATTTTCTCTCTTCTCAGCTAATATGTACATAGATGCAGGATTTACAGACAGGAGTCATCTCTCCTCCTCCATTCCTGATTACCTGGCTGAACAGCCACAGCCATTCTGATTTATTCAGGTGAGATAGGATCTTCACTCCTTGATCATCCCAGTAACCTTTTCTTGTGCGTACTCATTACAGCCTGAATTAATCCTTCTTGGAAGAGAGAGTGGAGTGTGGGGGGCTGTGCCTGCACAGAACAGTGGATATTTCTTTGCTTCCTGGATCCTTCAAAATAACTTTCCAGGGATAAAGAATCACTCTCCTCACCTTACACTAAGGACTGGAATGTTTCCATCTGAAGAAGAAAAGTGAGTCACGCCACTTCCTGCAGAGGCAGGTAAAGATTCCTGGCTGGGCAAGAGGCAAACGCTGCTGGCAATCATTAGCCACAGATGTGCTGTCATAATGATTTGGGTGGCACAGACAGACCTTACTTTATTGTTTCTGTTTTAGAATTGCAGTAAATCATTCTGAATGAAAAATGGGAGGGTTCTGATTTAAGCAGGAACCCGTATCACTGAAGCACAGAAATAAGTCTGAAATGAAGCTGTGAGTCGCTGTGGTTTTTTTTCTCCTCCACCTTCTCTCCTTTCCCTGTCCTGTTGACCTGTGAATTACAGAATCACAGGACATGCAGAACTGGAAGGGACCCACAAGGATCATCAAGTCCAGCTCCTGTCCCTGCACAGCACCATCCCCTGGAGTCACACCATGTGCCCTAGAGCAGTGTCCAAATGCTTCTTGAGCTCTGTCAGGCTGGGGCTGTGACCACTTCCCTGGGGAGCTGTTCCAGTCCCAGCCACTCTCTGGGTGAAGAACCTTTTTCTAATATCCAAACCAAACCTCCCCTGATGCTGCAGGCCGCTCCCTTTGGTCCTGTCACTGGCCACCACATGAAGTCACACAGTACAAATCCATTTATTGCTTAGTCCCATTTGCTGTCAAGCCTGCTTGCCTTCTAGGTGATGCACAAGCCAGGTAACAGCACTGCAATTTCTAAGGCATGCTTGTTGAAACAGGAGCAGTAGAACTGTCAACTCAAGAGCAACTCAGCCAAGTGTTTGTAGCATCTCATCTACCCCTGATCTGGCTGGCCATAGTCTCCTCACCACCAAGGCCAGGCCCAGAGGCTCCAGGGAAAGCTGCAGGACCCCTGCCTGCTGTTAGCAGACAATTCATCTTCCTAACACAGTCCTAAGCAACTCTGCCTGTCCTGGCAGAACCAAACCACATGCTCATGTTTGCTAAGTCCACACACAAAAATCCCTGAAACACCCAGCAAAGACAAGCACGGGCTCCCCTTTGAGCTCCTGCTCCCTGCAGGAGCACCACACAGAGGACTGCTCTCTCCTGCAGTGGCAGCCCCCTCGTGTCCCCACACTGCCAGGCACCAAGAGCAGGAGGAAGGGTGTGTTGGACATACAACCAGATGCTGTTTCCAGCAGAGGAAGGGCTTGCAACTCCACCCATGCATCTCTCATGCCAGAGTTTTTTCTGTAACAAAGCACTAAACAAGACGCTTCTTGTGTCCAGTGTGGACTCCTGCCCCTCAAATCTCTCTGAATCCCCCTTGTAGCCCCTCCTGCCCTGAGATGGAGAAGTGACCCACGTCTGGTGCTGCTAATTGAAAGGAGCTCTAAGCTTTGGCCAAAAAGAGGCAGACCTTTTTGTCTCAGAGGCATACAGGGATGCACAGAGCAGACAGAGGAAGACACTGTTCAGCAGGCTTATGGCTCACTGACCTGAGATGAGATAGGCCTAAAGGATCCTAATTTAGGGATGTACAATAATTTTCTTCCAGCAATCTTCACAGAAATTCAAACACACACACACACACACACGCCATTTACATGATCAAGTATTTTTCTTTTAATATGTACTACTAGTACATCATAATTAGGTTCTCTTATTTCATACAGAAGCCCCCTGTTTTTTTTCTGAACAATGCAAATGTTTCTTGTGTGTGTAATGGCCATGTTGCTATTGCTTCTGCAATTCTTTTTATGAAAAAAATTGTGCAAGTTTTACCAGCAGTAGTGAAGTGCATCTTACACCCTGGCTCCCCTGAGAACCAGCAAGCATGTTAACTTCATCCTGTTAACTTCCACTCTGCTATTCACAAGGTATAAAGATATAACCAAAAATCACTCAGCTGCTCAAGAATCACAAGTTCAAGGACTCTTAATTCACCTCCTTGGATGAGAAGCATTCTTTTTCTGCAGCTTGGTGTGTCACAGCATAACAACATAAAGCTTTAGAAAGGTAAAGTCCTAGACAGGAAATCTGACATCATGCAACTGCTCAGTGGGCCAGTGTACCAAGCAGAGCACATAAAAATGCAGAGAATTTCACCACAGAGAGCCAAGTGAGCCCTGCCAGGCTCTTTTAAAGTCATTAGCACTGTATTTCATGGTGCACAGACCCTAACACTGTGACGTTGAAATGTCATAAGTGGTGTTTGCTTAATAGACAAGACTGATCTCAGATGAACCTTTAACTAAAAGTGGAAATTACACACAAAATAAACTAACAAAAACTTCCACCAATTTTGTACTTAAAACTTGAAATGTGTTCTGTATACCTCCCCAGTCTTCCCTTGCCAGCAACCAGGTTTAACCAGATTTTCAATCCCACGCTGTCCTCTCAGCATGCAAAACTTCCCCCCTCGAATCAGATTCCCCACCCACCCCCCAAGTGTATAATACAATACTTGAGGTTCTTGGGACAAGCTCTTGCCATTGTGCTCGTGTGTCATTGGTTTTTTGTCATTGTGCCAGGTCATACGAAAACAAAGCAATTTTAAGTACAGTGGGTGCAATTGTTACAGAAATAGTTGAATGGGCTATTATAGGCACAGTGCTTTCTTTTAAAATAAATGTGTTCTTGAGATATATTGTAGGATGTTTCTAAATTTGAGGTGATTTTCCCAGTCTGAATACGTGGGAATATGTTGCGTGGGTTTTAAAGAAAACAAAGTGGTAATGCTTTGCAGCCTACCTCCTGATGTCTCATGGACAACAGATGAAAAACTACTGTTCTATATCAAACCATACCACTTTTTAGAACCCATTTGAAATTTCCTTTCTTACTTAAAAACCTGTAAAGAGAGAAACCTGTAAAAGATGAATTACCATAAGCCTTCAGGTTGCTGGAAACTCATGGTAAGTATGGCACTTTCTGAAATTTCAGTCAATCTTACTAATCTGCTGTTATGTAACTTTTTTTAGATAAATCCATACTAGCAACAGATTGCTCAGCTTTGGAACTAATAAGGAAATAATTCAGTGAATAATTTCCAACCTCTGAATCTGATCTCAATTTCCTTGTCCTGGGCATGTACTCAAATTGCGTAGAGTTCATTTTTTCACCTTTTTTATGACTCTGAGCAAGATGCAAGGGGCCACATGAGCCAGCTGATATCCATATGTCTGTTGACAGTATCTACCATTTCCAGTATTGGATGTGACTGCCAGGCATAGGCTGGGCACATATGTTGTCTCAGGAAGATAGGTTCTTACACGCCTACTCCTGGCTGACCTGCTGCTATCTGTCTCAACATTTCCTACATCTCCTCCATCAGTCAACTGTCACCCACTCCAGTCCCATCCCATGGTCTCTCACAAGATACAGCCACAGGCTGGTCACATCCTCGCAAAATTCTATCTTTCTCTCTGAAATTGAGACTTGTTCACTGAGCAATCTCACTCCTTTCTCCTGACAATCTCTGCTCTTCTGGGTTGGTCCATTCTTGACAGCTTTTCTTGCATTTGTGTTGTGCCTTCATTGATCTATGTCCAAAACAGAACTTCTCTGCCTCCTTCTTCTGGATATAGTCATTGCTCTTCTGCTGTTCAGTCCAGTAATTTCTCATCACATGACCAGAGCAATCAGGGCTATCACAGGATGTTTTGGTTGTGTTCTATCCCGACAATTAGGTGCAGGAACAATCTCTGAACATGAATGGGGAAAGCAGGGTCAGTGCTCCTTGGCCTTCCTTGAGGGTTTGTGCAGCTGCCTCTCAGCGAGACCTCATTTTTACAGTAGAAAAATGAAAGATTAAGGGGTGAAGCTTTGTCTCCTTCCTTAACCTGTATCAAGCCTGTGGCCTTTTTTCCTACCTGATTCACACTTGAGACCCATAAGGCCAGAGAAACGTATCTGGGTGTGAAATGCCTGATGCAGACAATACAATTGTGTATTGACAGATGGAGCATGTACTGTCACACATGGTTAGGTGACTTACATCACCACACTAGATGACTTACATCTTAGTTTTCTAACATTTTTCACTTCTCAGGGCATGCTCTGCCAGCTCAGGCACAGTTCTTCCAAACAGCAGTTCACTGCAGCTTTGTTTGTAACCTTTCCATTTGGACATACACCTCCCACTGACCGGGATATTGGCAGTAATGGCATGTTTGTGACTCTTCATTGAAAAATCCTTTCCCAGTTTGATGCACTGTGTTCCAGTCCTAAGAACATCTCTCATGACATAAGAATCTCTTTCCTTGCTCTCCATGCACAGTTTTCCTGCACTTTGTAAACATTTTAACAGTGACCTGGGTCTGTTACAAGTTCTACATATTTCTTGCATCATTTGCACTGATTGCCACACCACTGATATTGTTTTCTGCTTCTCATATTTCTGCCCTCCATCAAGTTTCATTCTGTTAACTTTTTCCTAATACAGGCAGCTGTGAGCACCAAGAGATCTTTTCAGCACCTTTATCTTTAGGAAAGACAGAGCATCCAGCATCTATCTGGTCAGTAAACTTTTTAATATCCCTTAATGATAGAAATAACTTCTTAGTCCTGAACAACTCACTGTATTGTTTTCCATTTGCTATCACCTTGAGCCCTTCCATGGCAAATGACTTTTTTTTTCTTTTGGCAAGAATACTTTAGCACTTCCGGAATTTTCACAAAATGTCCTGCCTTACTCCAACACTCCATCACACAGTGCAACGGTCTCGTCACACATCTGGGTCTGCACTGTGGAGCAATCTTTCCTGCTCCTCCAAATCATTGTCCTAGAAACTTCTAATTTCCATTTTCTACAACCACACATCATTTGGATGTCCCATAATTCTCAAGGCTGCTCAGGCTCAAGAGCATCTTTCAATATTACCTTTCTTTCCAGGTCTCTCCCATTTTGTACTGCTGCTTTCTTGATGAGCAAGACAGGTTTCACGATAAATCCTTCATGACAAATGAAAACAATGAACGGACTATGATTTTTATATATATATATATGTATATATATCTGCTCTTTCCTCAATGTAGGCTGTCACCATACTCTGTCCCTGTGCTCTTTTGTTTGACATTTGGCAGCCTGGCATGCTGAGAGACACACTTGAAGCCTACCCGTATGCCACAGCTGGATGTCTGCAGAACTTGTTATCAAACATGTGCATCTCATGAAGTTTCAAGTTTCAGCGCAAACACACTGGTTCACTGGATTATCTGAAACCTGCTCACTTTCAGAAGCTTTTGGCTTGACTGGAGTGGTAACTTCAAGTGGAAGTAATGAAAAATTTGAAAGTTTTGCTTAGATTCACCCCAGTTTGACCCCAAAAGCTCAATTCTAAGCTGAATCTTAAAGTGTTTAAGATAAAGCACAGTAATCTGAACTCATGTGACATTAGAGATTTCCAGTAATGGAATAACACTTGAAGCTTCATCATGTACATGTCACTGTAATTCTGCTCTCCTCATGGAGCTGCAGATTGCTGTATAACCAAATATAAACACATACATTTTTCAGCAGTATTTGATAATGAAGTTCTGAACTGATAGTTCACACTCGAAGAAACTGTTATTATCAAATGACTGCAATTCTACCTTTTCAGAATGACTATTGGGACTGGCCCTTGCAATATTGTGCTCAGCCAGCTCATCCTGTTGATACAAATCTGATTTCACTCAGTGACACATCCATTGACTATGCACCCCTTATACAGAAGAGAGAAGAAAAAAATCTTCTAGCTTTGAGACTTCTCCCTGCCTTTGTTGTATCAAATAGGTCTGTGTGTCAGTGTTCCATGAAGAAAACCTTCACCCAGTGCCATCCTGTCTCTGTTTAGAGTCAATGTGTACATGCTCATGGCTAAGGGCTCTGGGAAGAAGCGCTGCCATTCTGAACACGGTTTGCAACATCAAAAGATTCCTGTGTGGTTGAAAATTTTCATTGCTCCAGGAATTTCATTGTAACACAAGTGTGGATCTGTCAAACCAGCTCTGCCTCTCTTTTAGCATATTAGCGTCCAAACACCAATCTTGGTAAAATACAAGCCAGTGTCAACAAAGCTCAGAGCTGAAGAACTAGCCTTCCTCCCCTCACTCCTGGCCTGCAGGAGTGCTCTGGCTGTGCTCTGGTCACACAGAATTTTGTGTCCTCAGGAGGGGCAGCAGGGGTGCTAACTTGCACAAAACTCAGCTGCTGGGGGGCCAGGGCGGTTTTGTGGCAACAGAGGTTTTTTGGGGCTCAGCCTATGCTTCCATTCCCTGTGAACTTCACTCTCCATGTGGCTTCAACATAAATGACACCAAGTTAAACAATAATGAGGGCAATCTTTTTGTCATGCTGAACTGGATGAACTGTGGGGTTACTAGAGATCTCATGCCACCCTTACCAGTGGAGAGGGTTGTCCCTGGGCTGTGATCAGTCCCCCCCTAGATGCTGGCTTCTGTTTCCTATCTGTCTCTCCTGCTCTGGTATCTTCAGCTCCCCATTTACAAACCTGTGTATAACACTGAGGGTCCAAAGAACGCCAGTGCCAGGGCATATGTAAATATGTGTGTAGGAGGAAGGAGGGTGGAGCACTTCCAATTTCCAAAGTGCTTCTAGATCAGTCTGTGGCAAACAAGATCTACATTTAGCACTGTTTATATATACACACATATGTATATGGGCAATCCTGGATGCACAGACAGACTGGGGAATGAGATGCTGCAAAGCAGCACTGCAGAAAGGGCCCTGGGGGTCCTGGTCTTTGGGAAGTTGGAGCTGAGCCAGCAGTGCCCTGGCAGCCAGGAGGGCCAAACCTGTCCTGGGGGCATCAGGCACAGCATGGCCAGCTGGGCAAGGGAGGGGACTGTCCCCTCTGCTCTGCTCTGGGACAGCCTCACCGCCAGTGCTGGGGGCAGCTTTGGGTGCCACAATATCAAATGACATGAAGCCATTAGAGAGTGTCCAAAGGAGGGCCATGAGGATGGTGAAGGGCCTGGAGGGGAAGCTGTAAGAGGAGTGGCTGAGGTCACTCGGTCTGTTCAGCCTGGAGGAGACCGAGGGGAGACCCCACTGCAGTTACAACTTCCTCCTGAGGGGAAGAGGAGGGACAGCCACTGATCGCTTCTCTCTGGTGACAGCGACAGGACTCGAGGGAATGGTCTGAGGTCATGTGAGGAGAGGTTCAGGTTGGATATTAGAAAAAGGTTCTTCACCCAGAGGGTGGCTGGGCACTGGAACAGGCTCCCCAGGGCAGTGGTCACAGCACCAGCCTGACAGAGTACAAGAAGCATTTGGACACTGCTCTCAAGGCCCATGATGGGATTCTTTGGGTGTCCTGTGCAGGGCCAGGAGCTGGACTTGATGATCCTTGGGGTCCCTTCCAACTTGATATATTCTGTGATTCTGTGATGTAAATGCACATATACGAATGCAAGGTCCATATCCTCTCATTTATGTAACTATTCTCATCTTCAGACTATCTCAACAGTAATAAAAACATCCTTCTGAGTTAGGATAAAGGGGCATCTTCCCTTTCTCATATGCTGCAGAACATAGAGGGGTGAGCTTTACATACAAGAATAAGTCTCCCCAACCTAATTTGTATATATTGATTGAAACTGAACAATTGAAATCACTGTAGCAATTTTATAGAGGCAAGTTTATGAACTCAGTTGAGCAAAATGCATGAATTCTTCCTGGGGCAGCCTACTGTACCACCATCCATAGGTTTTTGCTAGCCCTGCTGCAGCAGGAGCACACCTTGCAGCCCAGTTGGCAGAATGGGAGAAGCTGCTGGGTGTTGCAGTTCATGGACTCGTCTCAGTTCAAAGTCCCCTTCACCCGTAACTGAAGCTGAAATGTTTGTCTGTGAGCAAGGGGCAAGCATTCACTCCCTTGCCTGCATTTCAGGCAATGGACAGTCCCATCCAGCAGCCACACATTCAGAGATAGTGCTGTCTGAAACCAGTATGAGCAAACATGAGTCAGGACCTCATGTGGGATATCCATGATGATTAGACTCTGGAGCTATGCTCGTAGCAGGCTGTTTCTGGACACCAGAGTGTACTGTGATCCATGAGGACCCCCCATGGCTATCCTACTCCCCCCATGGCTATCCTTCAGGGCAGGGGATTTTCACCAGGCACCATTACTAACCTCTCTAGCTTCAGAAAACTAAACAGCTGGACTTCTGCACTGACCAGCTCTGTGGGTTAAGTTATTTTGCACCCCACTGCCATGGTTGCCTTACCTCTAAACTGGCATGTGCTCCCCGGCAGACAAATACACAAATACACTCCTCATTCACAGCTCAAAACAAAGGATTGGCAGCATTCTGGTTGTTGTGTCCAGATGAAGACATCAACAAAAGCAACAGAGCAGCAACCCCACCTTCCTTCTCTCCCTTCCTCCCATCTAACTGTGCTCAGTGATAAAATTTACAGCCTTAGTATTTGGAAATACCCCAAACGCCTTTCCCTTGGATACCACGTGCAAACTGAATTAGGTCTTAGTTTAAGAATGATGCTAAGCAATTTAACAGCTCTGCAGAAACAAGTGCAAATCACCCAATCCTCTATCCTCTTTCCCCAGCTATTGGGACAGTCATAAAAGTGCAATGAGGCTACCACAGAACCAAATCTGCTGTAGTCCCTCGGGATGGAATTCAAATTTTGGAGACAACATTTCAAAAGTGTAAAGGCTTCATTAACCAAGGAAGACTCAACGAGCAGGAAGGAGGAACAATAAGATACCCATAGCTAATGATAAGGTTTGTGTTACTGGTGGAGATCATTGGTGTAAAATGGAGCCCAAAGCACACATTAATTTTTGCACAGCCTGCACTTGAGAGCAAGAAGAGATCAAACTACGTCAATCTGCTTTTTTACCTTGGCTTCCCACTTGTCTGCTAGAAGTTCTCTGTAGCCAACAAGAGCTATGATTCAGGTTGTCCCCTGTTCCCTGAGACACTTTTTTTGGAAGCCTTTTGGGCTAGGGAGAATGAGTCTGTCATTCTTCTGTCTTCCTGTTAATGATGAGACATGACAGAGCCAATCCATGGATTCAAATTCTAAGATTTTCAAGGCAAGGTTTTAAGGCTTGAGTGGAAATCTGAGTATGCCTTAAACTGCCATGGAAACCCAACAACTTGTCAGCTCAGGAAGGATCACTGCTACTGTGTGGAGGCTGAGCCCATGCCTGATGACATTTATGCCACCTGTCCATGGGTAGCTCACTTTGCAGACACCCAGTCCTCTACGACTCCTTGAAGGTACAGGGATGGGCTGAGTAAGTGCTGGAGTAAGTACACACTTCCCAGCTCACCCCAAGGGTCATTGAACTTACTGAGGTTTGGCACAAACCATCACATTCCCACAGGTAAGGGGAATTTACAGTATCAACTTCACCTTATCAAGTTGTTAATGAGGAACTCCTCTTTGCAAAGGGCATTATAATATAAGATGAATATTTTGTGTCTGAGGGCCCTGAAAAAGGGAGTGAGTCACACATCCTTTTTCCATCATGCTTGGCAAGATGATGCAATATGACTTCAAGCATCACAAAAAAAAATACTCTTCTTTCTTTTCTTGAAGAAAAAGGTTTCTTTTTCTTCCATAAAGAAGACTGAAGCTTTGGGTCATAGCAAGTTGACCTCATTGTGAAAAGCAAGAGGCCAGCATGGCTGATTTTCAAAGGATAAAACTAAGCCCAGTGTTAAATAGGGAAGTTTATTGGTAGTCCTAAAATTAAAATTATGTTAGTCAATGCTTTGATTTTGTCAATGAGTAGACTATTTCCTTACAATGGTTTTCCAGATTAGATTGATTCTGTAATTGAAAATAAAATTATGCAGAGAAAAGTCAATCAGTCTTCTACAAGGTTCTGGTACTATCACCACCCTATGTCAATCAACAGCTCTTTGGTTTCACAGTTCAGTTAAAACTGGGATCCTATTGGCAGAGCTTTTGTTGTCTAGGAGTGTTCTAGGAACAGGGCTATGTGATTATATTTCTGTGTGATTCTGTGTCATTATATATACTGTGCAAGGGAAGCAGAAGGTTGGTTTATGCCTGTTGGCCAAATTCAGTTCAGTAATTTGCCCCGCAGGCACAGCAGATATCCCTCATGCCAAGTGAGACTGCACATGCTTGTACTTGGGAAGATTTTGAACTTGTGCACACCTCTAAAATAAACTCCAAAAGACCACATTGCAATCAAGGTATGTCATAAAAAATCTTAGGTAGAGTTTAGAATTGCTGATGTTCAGAGATTCTTGAAATAATAATGCTTTTCCAGTTAAAATATTAATAAAAACCCTTGTCACCAACATAGGACCAAGTGGTGAGGAGGTGACTTTGTTCCATGAAAAGCACAGTGCAGGCTGCTGTGTGCACCCATGGTCATACTGCAAAATAGGGATTTCCAGGTGCAGCATGTCCTAGATGTGAAAATGGACAAAAACATCCTACCTGCACCTTTCAAGAGAGTGAGAAGTTACTGCTTAGGCCAGATGTTGTGGGTAAGTCTGCACAAAGTAAGGAGAGATAGTAATGTGTACACTGGCATGATGGACTTTGAAAACTTCCAAATTTCTATACTGAGGTCTTACTTCATGCAGTACCATTCTCGTTTCTTGTCAGGAAATAGTTCATGTCAAAATCCAAAAGTATTACGATCAATACCCTATCTACAATTTTGCAAGTAAAATGTTATATCATTTGCCTTTGAAGTGTTAATTACTTTAGCACCTAAGAAAATATGATTCCAGGGAAAACAAACTGCTGATCTGATCCAGAATTTGCTCTGCTATCCTCTCCTGGTGGAGACAGGTATCTAGGCAATTCTATTCTTCAGCCAAAACCTACAAGATCCAACTCAAGGCTTCCAGCAAGAAGTTTTGTGCCCTCTGTTAGATGGGAAGGGTGGAGCTAGGCAATAATAGTGATCCTTTCTGATTTAATTTTGTAACTGTGCCTTTCTGCAGTAGCCCCATGGGAACAATCACACAGATCTCTGAAAGCAGCAGAGCTTATAAAAGAAGCAGTAGTGGGAAGGCAGGATGATCCTCATGGCAGAGCTGACAGTGGTGGCGGCTGTTGCTTAGGAATGCACAGAAGCAGCAGAATTACAGGGTGTCTGGGAGTGCTTTCAAGAAAGCCATGGCTGAGGCTTTGCCACAGACACTTAAAAAGCTGAATCCTATGGGAAGAGGAAAGCAAACTGCTAGCATACATTAAATAAGACCTTTTGTGAGTGGTTTTCTTTTTGAGGGTTTTTTTGGTTTTGGCTTTTTTGGTTGGTCGATTAATTGGTTTTTTAGGTTTGGTGTGTGGGTGGGGTTTTTTTGGTGGTGTTTTCTCTGTTTTGGTTTTTTGGGGTTTTTTTTTTGGGGGGGGGGGGGGGCGGTAATTTAAAAAGTAATTCGCTTGAGTTTTGGAGCAGGTGGTGTTCGTGCCTGGGCACTGCAATCAGGGAGCTGCTCCATCGGCAGCTCAGCCCGAGCACTACAGTGCAGCAACAACAGAGGAGTTGAGGAGAAAATAGCGGGGAGGAGGCACAGTCAGACTGCACAGCGATTAACTCCTTCCCTCCACTTCCAATCCCTCTGCAAAATTCTGCCGGAGGTGGAAGAGAAAACTCCATTTATGTTGCTTCCCCTCCTGTATTGGGCCAGAAGCACACTATGCTTGTGACTGATACGGGACTTTCTGCGGAGGGACCCGCTGGTCCCGTCCTCACCTCCAGGCATCCTGCGATGAAACCGGTCACTTGCAGTGGAGATGACCATACAGCGCTCGGAAACACCAGCCGGGTTTTCCTTTCTGCTCTCATCAGATGCTGCTCGGTCCCCTTAATTCTTTGGGTTAGTTCCCGTTTTCATTATCTCCGCCTTTGTCTTGCTGATGGTGGCTGCATCTCGGTCCAGCTGAACCCGGGCTGTGCAGAGCATGATGGCATCCCAGCCACAAAGGCTTTGAAGTTGTTTCTTTCAAAAGCGGACAGGAAAGTGTTTCTCGTCCTAAGGAACAACCTCGGGAGGTGAAAAGCGGATCAGGTGATTCTGCCGTTTAACTCTTTTCCAGGTGGACAAAGAAATATCAGTGTAAATTAAACACCAGTGTTCACACATGCATCCCCACCCCAAGCCCACGCTTCTTGTTTGCCCTTTCTAAGCACTTTGATTCAAAGGTTTTTGTTTAGCCGGGATGCTCAGGGAATGGCAGCATTTCATACCAATAGCTGCATACTGATACAAACAGAGCAGAAACAAAGGAACTGCCTCTTACTCGTTTACTACAGTCTTCACGGGTTAAAACAAAAAAACCCACAAACCAACAGCCATCCAAGGCACCAAGAACAGGAACAAACCCTCAGCTAACTGGTAATTTCCAGAGCTCTGAATTTTCCATCTCACTTTCTCCTGTCATTCTCCGTGTTGTGTTTTGTAAGAGCAAGTTTGCAAGAACAAAGCACTGCAGAGAAGCAGATAATATGCACATACAGTGCCTTCTACTTGGCACCCCAAACAGAAGTTTTTCTCCAGGCTGTACTGGAATAATAGTAATGTACAGAGATTAGTCAGCCCATGATACCAAAAGCAACTTGAACATGCTAAAACAACTTCTTGGAGAACAAAGTAAAAAGAAAGCAAAAATTACACATTTTGCTTAACAGCCACAGCAACAACACCAAACCCATCAGTAAGTATGAGATTTAATAGCCAGGGCATTGTCTCTTTCAATAAGCAGTATGAATATGTATCAACTGGCAGGCTCAGGATAGAATTCCTTGAGTTGGGGCAGCAGGGGTCTAAAACTGAGGAAGGTCAGCACTTGAGCCTTCTCCAGTTGCTTCAGTTTATCTCAAGTGTAGCAATTCCTTACGCCGTACAGGTCAGATTTAGATTCCTGTGGGACCCAGGGTTTATGCAGGGCTTCAGATTATGCATTCCTGCCAATGATTTGATGGGATTGCCACTGCTGTGTTCCTCACAGAATGCTTCTGCATCATACCATTGAGTATAATCTGACTGCACAAGGCACAATTAAAGCACAGTATGAACCTTGACTTGCACATTCAGCTTCAGCTTTCAGTGTGTGCATGTGTGCAGGTGTGGGCTGATTCCTGAAATAAATGGAAAGTGAGAAAGTGCAAATATTTAATCACCATTTCTTGCCAATCCTGCCCCTCTGTAGGAAAAGTGATGCAGAACTAGGACTGCACATTTTCTCTTTTTCCATATGAAAATCACCGAGGTCTCAGTGTAACATAAGAGAAAGCTGAGAAGGCTAGAGGAAAACAGTAGAATTAGCAGGTAGATCCTGTGAGAAAGTGAGACCTTCTCTATCCTGCCTCTGTAATCTAGCTGGAGCATCTGCTGTGCAAGTCGACATCAGCAGTGCGGCTAAAGAGAAATGCCTCCTGTCCCTTTACAGCTCCTGATGTGTTGCATCAAATGCTGTCAGTTCAAATTAAGCACTGCTGTTTTCTCCCTGTGTCCTGCCTGCTGCCTCACTTGTTGCACTTCTGCATGCAGCTGCAGTGTATGTACCCTGGCAGAGGCTGGTAACTGCCCTGCTCCCTGGAGAGTTTGAGGAAGCAGCATGGCCAAGTTGGCAAATCCCCACAGTAAGGATCAGATTTGCCCAGCTCTGCACATCTCTGAAACTGGTCCTTTCGCTCCCTGTTTATCTCCAACTTTTTGTTTAGTCAGAAAGATTGCAGTCTAGCAGCCATTCAGAACAGGAGTCCTGTGCTTGTGCAGCCCCCAGAAAAGAGATTTAAACAGATTTCCAGACTCAGCTAAGTACATGGTCTCAAATGAAATGGAGCAGTGCTGAAAATAAGCAGAGTGCACCCAGCTTCTGCTGTACTGTATATTTAATAGTGTTCCATATCCAGATGCTACTTTCTCCAAAGATCAGTTTTCTACTGGTGGGAAACATCAACAGGGACCATTCCAAAAGTACAAATAGATACAATACTGAAGCAAGGATTTTTGGAGGAGATTAAAAATCTCAAACTGTCAAGATGTAAAATTGTATTCTTCTGAAAACTAGAATATACAAAACCCATACATAATTTTTTTGGACTCTGTGGCTTGTCCTCCCAATTCTTAGATTAAATATCTTTTTGGATCTGAGACTGTCATGGTTCAACACCAGCTGGCAACTCAGCCAGACAGAGCCACTCACTCAATCTCCCACAGTGGGATGGGGGAGAGAATCAGAAGGGTAAAAGTGAGAAAACTTGTGGGTTGAGATAAAGACAGTTTAATCAGGAAAGCAAAAGCCATGTGCATACAAGCAAAAAAACCAAGTAATTAATTCACTTCCCATGGGCAGGAGTTCAGCCTTCCTCAGAGAAGGAGGGCTCCATCATGTAATGGTGACTTGAGAAGGCAAACATCATTCAACTCTTCCTTCTTCTTCCCCCAGCTGTATGGGTTGAGCACAAAGCCGTATGGTCGGGAATATCCCTTTGGTCAGCTGGGGTCAGCTGTTCCGGCCACGTGCCTTCCTAACTCCTTGTGCAGCCCCAGCCTCCTCGCTGGTGGAGTGGTGTGAGAAGCAGGAAAGGCCTTGACTCTGTGTAAGAACAGCTCAAACACCCCTGAATTTTCAGAGCTCTTTCCAGAACAAATCCAAAACACAGACCCACACTTCCTATTGAGAAGAAAATTAACTCTATCCCAACAAAATCAAACACTCTTCGTTTTCTCTCATCACTTAGATGACATCACTGGACTGTTGAGCAAAAGAGATTAAATCACAGCAAACACAAATTTTCCCTCATAACACACTGAAGATCATCTTTGACACCATGCCAGACTCTTAAAGGCTACCAAATTAATGCTGTTTCATCTCCACAAACTAGCAGGCACTGAGATTCCAGGGCTTTTAGAAGCCATGAGCACAAGGTTTCAGACTGGCTATGTCAGGAAGACAAGTGTAGGTCAGGAAAAGCCTTTTGCTCTGATAACATTTTAGGGCTTCATCTGTTGGACAAAATGACTTGCACAGTCCAAGCTTTCTTCCTACGTTCATGCTGGAGATGTTGCTCTTTAAAACATCTTGCCTAATGTAGCCATTGAGTCCAGCTGCAATTATGTCCCTAGGTCCACGTGGCAATGGGAATATCTTCCCTACACCCATCTCATTGGAGCCAGGGCATATTTTTGATTTGTCAAGACACACACTTCACTGCAGAGCTGTCCTTTGTTGAGCAATAAAGGAGGCTGCCTTCTCTTGCTAGTACAAAACAAGTAGCTCAGAAGGAAACATCTCTTCTCACAATTTATTTGCCAAGCCCGCCCAAAAGAAAAACAACAGACAGAAAAAAGTACAGATTTAGGTGCCTTAAAGTGTCTCAAGAATTATATACACTCTCTATTTGATGTGACTGTAGTGTGATATAATGGGAAACACCACTGGAGCTATAATGAACCCACAGGACATCCTGACAAGTTTCCAGGCTAAACATAAAACCATAGTCTCTTGACTATTTAATCTGTGTTTCTTTTTCCCTTGCATTTCTTCTCTGGTTCCCAGTGCATTAATTTATCTTGTCCACAGACCTGAAAAACATCTAAATAAAACTGTGAATACTGTGTTCTTGCCTGCTTCCTCTCGGGCAGAGCATTGCCTTACTACTGAAGATTTCAACAGGGCTTCTAGCCAGGTAAAGAAGTGCAACTGGCACTTGCTGGGACTTGCACATACAACCACACCCTTTCAAGCCCTTTGGAGGGAGTGTCTCAGAGCAGGTTTTCCCACTGAGAGACGTGATCTTCCACCTGTTGACCTCTGGAATGGAAATTAAGAAGGAATAGGTCTCAGTATGTGTTGCAACCGTGCAAGTGTTGTGAGAAATCCTGCTCCTGATACTGCTGAGAAATTCCTCTACTCTTTTCTTTCGACCCTTCTTTCCAAACTGAAGAAACACTTCTGATTTGACATGTCTATTAAATTTAGAGACACCCTGCTGCATAAGAAAGGCTGATGCAATGAAGGATTCTGCAGTCTCTTTCCAGCACCTTATGGTGCTAGAACAAGTACCAGACATTCACCATGGAACACCAAACAGGTGAGCACAACCTAGCTCAAACTGGTCATGCCATAGGGAAAACCTCACTTACAGCAATATGGAGAGTGAAAACTGGTGGGCTTCCAATGTCATCATAGCATGGAGCATGAAAAGAGCTAGCCCAGATCCTGAAAACCCTAAAGCATATGCAGCAGAAAGATTCATACAGGCTAATTTACACCTGCTACTCTGCAGTTAGTTTGAGTATCTCCATGGAGATTTCCTGAAGGCAAACACAGAGAGAGAGAATGGCAAAAATTTAACATACTTTGCAGTGTTTACTATAAGGAAAACTAACAATGATCCCTCTGTGATCATCTAGCAGAATAAATTGATTGGAAAGAACAGGCAAGAAGTGTTTGTTAAAGCAAAGAATCTACTGAAGTTCATTCTTCCCTCCAATTTTTGCACAGTTTTGGCACTTTATTTAGCAAGTGTTGTAGTGGCTCTCACTGAACAAGAATTAGATGTTAGAATAAGCCTCTGCCAATAATGCTGACTAAACACTTGTGATGCTGAGCAGATGGAGAAACGCAGCTGAGTGGCATCACATGCATTTTATTAATTTCTCCTTTCTTCTTCTCTCCTAGTCTCCACTATTGAAATAAAGATTGCTGTATCTACTGAGTCCTTCCCCATATAGGGTCAACATCCAATTGCTTCTGCAATATGGTCTACTGCTTTATCAGTCCAGTCTTACACATGTCATAACAATGCTTTCATCATTTTCTTTGTGAGGTAATTCATCAGTCTCCTGGACAACATGACAGTAGTACATAGGTCCGAAAATTAGGCAAGAGAAGCTGTATTCTAATTCCTGTGTAAGACATCTGGTAAACAAACCTGGCTCCACAACTTCTCTCTTCACATATTTCAACTACAACCAGATAGTTATCAAACCTCTGTAGCATAGCCAAGTTCTTCCTTTTTGACTCCTTTTTTCTCCTCATTATCTTGTTTGAAGGTAAATGGAATGCCTGGTTAGAACCAGTAGCTGAGTACTATCACTAGGTAATTTTTAGTCTTGTTCCACACACACTGAAGTGACCAAGCATTTCATTTTAATCCAGATGTTCCCAGTTCTTTATTGAAAGTTGCTAAGATAGGTTTGACACATTTTTCTAACCACTCCAAGTTGCTCTATTTTCTCTTCATTTCCTGTGGAGATCTTTCTCATTCAATAAAGCCCTTCCTCTGGCAGAATAAAGTATGTTGGATCAGACATTAACTTTTTTAATGCCTGTCACTTGTCCTTGTTAGAACAGAAATCAAATAAGCCCATACAGAGAGGATTCTTAATTGTTGTAATAAATGGTCCTTCTTTAACCCAAGGTTGTATGTATGAGCAGAGGCTTCTACACAGCTGAAGTTGCAACATTTTTTAGTTTGCCAGTAACCACACATTTGTTGGAAGTCTTCAGGGACATCTACATGAAGGCCCAAATCCTAAGAGGTTGCTTAAGCAACGAAGTGGAAATTAGAAATCCCATTACTCAAGGGTTTGCAATGAAATAACTTATTCAAAGTGATGACCAGGATGTGCATTCAGCAACTCTGAAATGCAGCCATGCTCAGGAACTTCAGGCCAAACTCTATTATAAAACAGGGTGAATCGTGATGAATAAAACTGCCTTGAAGATCTCCTAGAGACCACTGGGAGCTTGCCACACCTGTGCAGCAATAATCAAAAGTAGATCCATCCCTGTCAAGATTTGAACTGGAATTCTGTCATATATAAAATTTGAAGTTAGTTGATAATTATTTCTGTAGGCAAGCAGTAGTGTGTTAAAATTTTATAATATGGGGTCTGGAATCAACATAATTAGGAAGAAGGTAGCAACTGAGAAGAAAATTCAGCAGAGAATTTTAAAGGGAAAGTAGCTTTTCTCATATCTTACTTATTACTGAAAGAAATGAACCAGGACAGGCTGGGGGCAACCTGCTGGAAAGCTGCTCTGTGGAGAAGGACCTGGGGGTCTTGGTGGACAACAATCTGTCCCTGAGCCAGCAGTGTCCTTGTGGCCAAGAAGGCCAATGGAACCCAGGGGTGCATTAGCAAGAGCATTGCCAGCAGGTCATGGAAGGTGATCCTGCCCCTGTACTCAGCCAAGGTGAAGCACATCTGGAGTGCTGTGTCCATTTCTGAGCTCCTCAGGAGAAGAGAGACATGGAGCTCCTAGAACAAATCCAGTGGAGGGCAACAAAGAGGATTAAAGGACTGGAACATCTCATGAGGAAATGCTGAGGGAACTGGGCTTTCAGCCTCAAGAAGAGAAGACTGAGAGGAGACCTCATCAATGTTAGTAAGTATCTGAAGTGAGGGTGCCAAGAGGAGGGAGCCAAGCAATAGGTCAAGCGGCAGTGGGAAGAAACTGATGCACAGAAATTTTAATCTGAACACAAGGAAGAACTTCTTCACTGTGTGGGTGATCGCACACTGGATTGCCCGGAGAGGCTGTGGAGTGTCCCTCACTGGAGATATTCAGGATCTATCTGGACACAGTCCTGTGCTCTGTGCTCTGGGATGGCCCTTCTTGGGCAGGGAAGTTGGATCAGATCACTGTGGTCTCTTCCAACATGATCCATTCTGGGATTCCGTGAAATGGTCCCAAAAAGACAAATACGGTTATAGACTTACGACATTCTGGATCTAAAGAAATTGAGATTCAGTGCTAAAGCATGAATCTGTAACACAAAATGCTTTTTAGGTAGAATTAAGTACAATATTTTGCTAAATCAGGAAGCTAACTGCCTGACTGTTGACTTTGAAACATTTCCATCACCTTTTTAAGAAAGAAAACTTAGTATCTTAGTGATTCCCTCTACTCCTGAAATACTTTTCTTCTTTAAATGGGCCATACCTGATAAATGCTCAGAGATGCACAAGGAATGCCCAAAGCAAGAAACAGTGTAATGCAAGCATGCATTTTGTTCTCCCTTTAAAACATACTACCTATTAAAGATAGAAAACACGTATCTTAGTTTAGCTCCAGACCATTCAGAGATGGGCGAAATATTCATTCAGGAATTCAGGAATTAGTTCATGTACAAGAGGAGAGAACAAAATGCTGTTGCTGAAGGGAATAAAAAAAAGGGAGGGGAACCTTAGATATAAAACATAATATTCCTCAGGCTATTACGTTACCCACTTGTGTTAACATCCAATATTTCTTCTTTTAAATTGCAACTTGTATGCCCTGTATTTTAAGGCATCAAATTATACTGTCATATTGAGGATTATTTAAACAATCCCAGTAAGTAGGTCAGTCAGTAATTTACTCTCGGCTCATTAGAGGGTGCTAAAAGAAAAGAGCAACACCGTTATTTGTTAAATGAACAGCTGGACCCAAATTGTTGGGGGAGAAAAAGTCATTAGTTGAGGAAGTGTTTTGTTAAGATTTCTAGCATAATGAAAAGTATGGCAAAACCTTTGTTTACCACAAAAATTTGTGTGGGGAGCAAACACATTAGAGCAGCCTCTTTTGCACAGCAGGTTGGATTAAGCATCAGGAGGAACAAAGCAAAGAAGAGCTCTGATGACCCAGGGGACCAAGATGGGGGATGCAGTTGGTCTTGTGCAGCCTCATTAGACCAGGATTTTCCACAACCAGAGTGGAAAGACTCCAGAAACTGCCACTAGAAGAAAAAATAAAAGGATCTCAGTCAAAATTCTTTAGAATCACAAGCAAGAATCCTTCAGTTATGATTTTGACATACACAAGGCAAAAAATTATTAAATTGTGCTTATGAAACCAGAATAGCCTTCTGGCACCAGACCTCAGATATTTACTTGGTAACTAATCTCCAATTTCCCGGTGTTCCCACTGGAAATTCTTTCCACTCCTGTAATGCATCAAATGAATTCTAAAGAGAAGGTATTGATTTTGATGTGTGGCTGTAAGTAAATATATAAGGCTAGAATAAAGCTTTTAAAAGGCACTAGCTGAATGGCATAGAAGGGGTGAAAAGGGCAAAAATCTGGTCTTAAAGCTGACAGATCAAGGCTCTGACACTCATTTTTCTTTCTGAAAGCAATATCAGCAACTCCTCCACATGAATACTGTGTGGTGGGGGATTTTCATGGGTTTGGATAGAGATGGCAGTAATGTCCTGCCTGTGCATCATCATCCTCACCACCACCCAGAACGGGCAACTGTGTGCACGAATACTTAGCATTCATAATAGAGGTAAATGGTAATATTCTTTTGGCTCTGTTATTTTACATCAGTATAACTGTGCCTGGGCTGTGGTAATAAACCAAAAGTTTTGCTGATGTTGGCCTCAAGAGCTTTCCTGAATGCTAGCTCTCAGTTATGGTCTGTCTTTTCCTTTGCTTCGAAACCTTGCTCCATAAAAACAAGTTTTATTCATGAACCTAGCTCTAGCTGGCCTTCCTCAGTGCAAGAGACTGATTTCAAAAGTTCCGCTTCCTTCCCCTCCCTCACAAAGAAATTTTTTTTTCACAACCTCTGAAGCAAAAACATAATTAAATTTCCAAATCACTGCTACAGGATTTTATGGGAGGCTTAACTTTCCAGAAGAGTCTGCAAAAACTCAGAAAGGCTTTATTAAGAGCTAATTTAAAATATCCTGGTAATTTTTTTGCTGTTACAGAAACATAGAGGGCAAGTAAGATCATCACATTGTCCTGCTATAGAAAACAAGTAATTTGGGGCAGTGAGCAAGAAATGGCTAGTCAGAAGGTCAGTACTGGGACAATCCCTGATCTCTATTTAGTTCTCAGCTTTCTAAGTTCATAGCCTGTGGAGGGTAACAGGATCTTCCTATTAAATACTGGAGAATGTTAAGCAGTTACAGAATACAATTTTTGAACTTATTACAAGAACCAGCTATCCACAGAAGGCAGTATGTCCAAGTCCCCACTGTTCAGAGCATTAGGAAATTTTGGACAAATGCATCACAGGCATCTGGACTTTTAAGGACTCAGGAAAACAAGTATAGACACAAAATATGAACTGAAAGTCAATAAATTAGGGTACCAGCCTAATGGGAGAAAAACATTTCATCAGAAATTCACTTGCAAGGAAAGCCCTAGATCCTTGTCTGGCACCTGTTTTGTGACTGAAGAGTTTATTAGCCCAGATACCTCAGACAGGCTTGTAACCAGCAGTATCCGTTCCTCTTCTCCAGGTAACCAGGAATCAATCCATTTAGGACATCATGCATCATATTTCAGCTGGCAATCCAGAAACCAGGAAAAATTGCACAGCACAAATAGTTGTTTCCTGAAGAAAACACTCTGCCCATTGACTCTTAAAGTTCATGGCTAATCCTGAGGCACAAGCAGAGCGAAGAGCACAGCATTTGTGTGAAATCCTTCAAGTGGCACAAGCACGAAGTGCTGTTTTCTTCAAATTCCTAACCTAAATTCATTCCTGACAGCTGTGGTGACCTCCTCTGTGTCCAGCCCCGTGTCCTGCTGGCAGGATAATGCATAGCTGACTAAACAAACCCAAACAAGAAATTCAACACCTTGCAGATGGCATGTCCTCCATGGTCTCACTGTTACCTTGAAATGGCTCTAGCACTGAGGAGAGGCTGACAGAAAAACTGACTTTGAGAAAAACTCAAATCACTTTGAGATCAGGAGGATGACAGTGTCAAAACAGGTAAGCCAAGCTCACTAGTGTAAATTTGCCAAGGCCATTAGAGAACATGTGTGTCCCTGCCACAATATCTAAGCATATCAGTATTTCCACAGTCAAGGGAATCAGAGAGAGATGACCCAAAAGGATCAAATGTTGACCACAGGAAGCCACAAAACTAATGCAGTCACCCAAGTGAGGTGTATCCAGGCTCCGGAGAGTCAGAGGGTGTCACACATCATGAGGATGAATCACCTTTTTCACAATTCTCTCATAAAATAGGAGGACTAAAAGCAGACTCATAAATAAGGCTGCAAACAGCAGGAGAACAGACAAGGATCTAGTAATCCCTTGTTTGAGAAAGCAAGTTTGACTGTGCTGCCCTCGCCCCCACAAAAATGGCCTTGTCGGTCTGTCCTGTCTATACCTGCCATCTCACCTCAAGAGGTTACAGAGATACAGTGCATTAACAGATTTCCTCAGCAAAATTCCACTTCAGAAAACCTTCTACTTCAAAAGAAACTGAAAATTCAAACAAAAATCAGATCATCTGGCCCATGAGATATGAGAAAACTTTCCACAGCAAGAAACAGACAGATGAACGGCTAGACTAAGGCAGCAGGATTTTGCAAAATGCCTGCTCTACAGTGTCTGAATCAATAGATTACTGGCTTATGACCTGTGGAGTTTCCATTCCTTTATGGAGCAGAGAGGAATATGGGCTAGGACATGCTCTAGCAGAACAACTCAGCACTACAGCACATTAGCTACGAAATGCTGATGAAAAATACACCGAAAGTAGAGCCCCTCCTGGAAATTCCACTTACTAGTATTTTAACCAAACACATTTTTCTGCCTTGAGTAAACAAGCATAGGAGGAAAAAATGAACAGCTGAGAGAGGCTTGGATTTTTTTCATTTTTTATGTCTAGCTTAAGTAACAAATAGCTGGCTTCTACACTGATGACTTCTCACTTATGAGGGGTCATTTGGCTTTTAAAAGCTTAACAGGGCCTTTAACCAGACCACTGCTCCTTGTTTGTCAAATTTGTAATCTAAAATTCCATCCCCAACACAAAGCAATTGGAAGAAGAATGCAAAAGTAGTGTCTGCATTTCTGTGTCAATGCAGAAGATTAAAAACAAACAAACGAACAAACAAAAACATAATTGCAAATGCTCGCACAGAGCTCGGGTTCAAAGATGCAGCAGCCTCACGAGGGGTGTCCAGTGCCCAACCCGAGCACGGCCAGATGGTCAGAGCAGCTCTGACACAATGCCTGGGGGAGGGGGCTTCTCAGGGAAGTGGCCTCTTTGGGGCAAGGATGCTGAGACTGGCCAACCCTGTCCTACAAGCTCTGCCTGCTACACCTAATGGATGGATACTGGATGAAAAGCATAAAAGCCTAGAGAACAGGCTAATGGTTATTATGGGGTGCAACAGGACTGGCAGACTGGGGATCATACAGACTGTAGCCTCACAAAGAAGCTGAGGCAGGGTAGGATCTTGTAAGCTAGAATCCTGGAGTTTATTTTAATTTTAAAAACAAACAAACGAACAAACAAAAACATAATTGAAAGCATTGATCTGTTCTGTGTATCTGTATTTTCTGGACAAAAACGGATAGCAGAAACCAAGAGCATACCTATATCAAATGTTACGTATTACAATGAAAAAGTTAAAGTGAATTTATATTATTCTACCATAATGAAAAGAAGACCAAGACCTGTGAGGGAGCTATAATAAAGAACAAGTTCTGATTTCAGTCGTGGAGTCCTTTAATGACATTACTCTTACATATCAGGTCTAAGGCTTTCTTGAGGAGAGGAACACACTACCAAAAGCAAAGCTGGACTGGAAAAGGAAGGTTATTCTTCTGTACTTCTCCGTTTCAGCACAGAAGCTGTTTCAAGCAAAGAATAAAGTCGCTGTATTTCTTGAGGCAACTGAGGAAAACCTTCAGGGTTTGCTGTGAAAGTGCAGTAATCTCTGCATTCAGCACAACACTGCACATGCAGCAACATCTTTGGCAGCTGGGCCTTACACACAGTGCCCTTTATACACAGGAACACAAGGCAGTCCTTAATGCCTGATCTCAAGCCTGGAATTCTGTTCGTAAGGCAGAGTCTATCAGACTACTTAGACATTTAATAAGACATTGCTCTTACCCTCAAGGTTCCTCAGTGAAACCAGGGCCTTCCCACTGAGTTCAGCTTTCCCTGAAAAATCACTGCATTCTGCAGCCACCTAGACAGCTGTTCCCTGTCATCCCCCTGCCATGTCACCTATACATTTGAACCTAGCAGCCTTTTCCTGGGACTAATCATTTATTAGCTGCCAGCAAGTAGCTATTTTTCCAGAGTAGCTGGGATGTGAAGAAGGCTGTATTGATAAACTGGGCTTTGAGCCCCTGAGAGAGAGAACAGCCTCTCTCTGCTCATGGCAGGTCAGGCAGATAGGACCTCTCATGTTGGAAGCATGATGGCACATCATGTTCCTCTTTGTGTGAAAAACCACTGACTAGAAAAGCCAGAGCTCCTTAAAAGAAAAAGGGGGTTCCCATCAATATTCAGAAGAATCAAGAAAAATTTCCCCTATCACCAGATGTTCTTTTGCATTCAGGTAATGGGAATGAGAAAGGACAGCAAAGCAGAAGCAAAACTGATCTGCCTTATGGAGATGTGTGCAAGCATCTACTCCGATCACTCCATCCATGTTCTCACTAACTGAACAGGGAAACTCCTTGTTTATCCTGGTGTGTCACTGACCAAGCTTCCCTGTTTGTTTCCACCTCCCCTCAGAGGCATCTTGGAATTCTTCAAAGAAATAAATGGGTTTGGCATTTAAGTGTCTGGCCTTCACCTACAGGCTCAGCACCCTGAATCATGTGAGCCAGACCTGCCCTCAGTCTTAGAGCACAGGCTGCTTCTTTGTCAATGCTTCATTAAAGCAGTTTGCACACTGGGCCCTCCTTGCTCCTTTCTAGCCCTCCTAGAAAGCTGATCTGGGTCTTCAAAACCCACAGAAATTTCAAGAAAGCCAAAACTTCCAATTAGCTTTCATCTTGCAAGACCTATCACTGCACTGCCATGACCATGGTTACTTCTGTCAGAAGGCTGAGAAGAAATGGTAGAAAGTTACAGCAAATCAAAAAGAACTTTTTTTTTCTAGTTCATTTAGAAAGCTGGATACAAGTTCTTTCTTCCTCTAAATAAAGGGAAAGGAGGGAAATGTGAAAGGCTGAATTTCAGGAGGATCTTTTCCTTCACTGCCATGCACTTTTTAAACACTCTTAAGTCAAATAGCAAACCTTTGGAGTAGACTTCATTAACTTACTGATAGGGTATAAAAAAGAAGATTAGAAAGACAATGAAATAACAGAGGCAGACAGGAGATTAGTGAAATGTTACACATGCAAAACTAGAAATGCATTGAGGAATCTGTCATCCCAGTCTTTCCCTATCCTCTAATGGCACCATTTCCAGTGAAGGATTTTGTGTTTTCATTATGCTCCCTCTGTAAACTGCTAGTGAAGTGTTACAACTAAGAAGAAAAGCAGACAGACAGCTTCTGACACTGACCAAGAGGAAGGTGCTGTCTACAGAAAAACAAAGTCAGAAAAATAGACAGTCATACCTAGAACACATTACATCCCCTCTTTTCTGATTCTATCCTTCTGTCATTTAAAAGTATCAGCCCACTCACCAACTTTAGAGCTTGCAATCCTGCCTTGTGCATCTACCACACTGTGGTTTCACACAAATGCCAAAGTCAGCAGGATGGAGTCCGTAAAGGAGGAAAAAAAACAAACAAAAACCAACCAAACCAAACCTTATCCAGCCAAAAAACCCCATCAAGCCAAAAAAACCCCTTGTTGCCAAGGCAAAGCCCAGTCCAGATGTGTTGGTAATTTCTCACTTGCCTGTATGAAAAAACGAGTACAGATAAAATTTCCATCTCTTGCCTTCTATTCTGCCTCCAGGAATACCACAGTCTTTCCACACCTTAGAATAGAGGCATCAAGCCTCCTCCATATACATCCATGGCAGTAACCAAATCTTTTTTCCATGCTTCAGTCCCAGACTGAGCTGAGGGGAGAGTGAAAAGGCTTTGTACAGTAACGTATTTCAATGTGCTTTACAGCCACAAGGAAGCAGGTCAATTATGACAGTTCCTGAAGTGATAATAACTGAGGCAGATTTACTGCATTGCTCTTTGGAGTCCAGCAAGACTTTCTATCATATTTAGGGAAGACATCTTATCAAAGCTGTAATTCTGTTGCACTGAGATACACATACTTATCACAAGCACACCAAGGAAAAGCCTCAAAAGTAAGCACAGAAAAATGATCTATTTTTCTTTCACTCTGAGTAAACAAATTATTTATCACAGAGACTTTAGCAGAACTCACCATTACACGAAAAAAAGTAGGCAACTGGCCATTATGACCAAAATTTTGAAAAGCAGAGTGCTCACTTTGTGACATTTTACAGTGATCTCTGATTGCCAAAAGAGCAGAGCACCATCTCTCTCAACCAGCCTAAGCGTGGCACGTTAAATGGATAATGATTTTGAAAAACCAAAGGGAAAGTCACAGAAAATTCCATCTCTACAGAGTGAAATTGCCTTGGACCTTCATGAACCTCTCCTGAGGCTGATCAAGTAGTTTTATGGCCAACATCATGTAAAATGGTGTGACACTCCCATCTGCAGAATTGTAAGGGCGATACAGCAAAGCAGACACGTTGCACTCTAGAGTTGAACCACCAGAGGAACACCAAGACTCCCGTATGTCTTTCAACATCAAATAAAACCAAAGTGGTTTTTCCCACATAACTGATAGCTGGTACTGTATCCAAATGTCTAACAAAAATTGGCTGGTTTTGAAAGAGATTTTTTCTGGCTTCCTTCCAAACTGCTCTCAAAGCTACCTCCACAAGATGCAAGCCTCCAATGTAACAGACATGTAAGAAAGAAAGATGCTCAGTAGTTGCATATATTAAATCCTGAGACATTTTCCACTGCTGCAGGTGTCGCTAGATCATCTGGTCCAAACTTACTTCAGCTCAGATTTTTATTCTTCCCCAAAATACATAAATGAAGCAAAAATGGACAGATTTTTTTTTAAACTCCTCATCCTTCCCTTCCCTAAATTAACCTCTTGCATTCTTCCAAAATGTGTAATCACATGGTAGAAGGCCTTATTCCCCTTTCTGAGCAAGTAGTGAAAAAGTAAACTCCATTTTGCTTGATGGAAATGCCGCAGAGATGCACTTATTTTATGTCACTTGATTTCGCCCCCCCCCCCCCCTTTTTTTTTTTTTCCAAGGAGAGGAAAATTCTTGTGCCAGTCCAGGGATATGAAGTCAAAAATCACAAGCACACAAATTATCCATGTTACGCTACCATTGTGGGGTAAGGCAGCCTCGCTGGAAACAATAGCTGGGGCTTGAGATATCCACAGAGAAAAGAGAACATCGTGCTTGATTTACTGCCCTTCTCATGGGATTTACTCTTGGCAAAGTGCCTGTGAGGTTTATGTCAGAAGGGATACATGATTTGAATGTGCATCCAGTGCTCACTGTGAGGTAACTCTTTAGTGCTGATGGAGCATAAAAGGAGTGAGCATCCCATGAATTTAAAAAAACAAACACACCAAAACCTAACCAAAAAAACACCTGAGAACCATCCTCCATCAGGAAAAGCCAAAGGCCTGACAGGCTCTGGTAGGAGAGGGAAAAAGATGAATAGCTACATAGCTCTCCAAAAAATCCAAAAGCAGTGATGAGAAGAAATTACTGTTAGATTCCATAATTAGAAAATGGCAGAACAATGTCACTGCATGAAAATCTGCAACAAGAACATGAAACAAGCACATTTCTGGATCCTTTCTGCCGTTTTTCTGCTCTTTGGATCATTTTAGAAACAGATACTACTTTTTCAAGGTGTGTATTAGCACAAGTAATGAAGATAAATATAGATGGACAAAGACTTTGATCAGCACACTCAGGTGGACTCAGATCAGTATCCATCAGAAATATTCCATGATCCTGTACATTTAAAGACAAAACCAACCAACCAACGAAACCCCTCAAACCCAAAATCACTCCCTTCAAGAAAAGAAAAGCATCCACAAGGACAAAGCCTGCAAGGTGAAATCCGTGGTTTTGCTCTATCACTTGACACACAGGTTCCCACTGCTGTTCAGATGGCTGGAGACTGTTCAGTAACAAAACTGCAAATGCCATCTCTTTGGATTCAGCAATCTGTAATGGATGAATGATCTTCCTTCCTCCCTTCTAACAGGTGTGGGCCAGGCAGCCCAAAGAGTCTGCATAGCAGAACACTACTATTTACCATGAGAGATAGTAAGCGTGGCCTTCTGGTGGCCACGCAGGATTAGGTCAGCTGTAACAGCTAGCTCTGCTTTGCCTCTATTTTAGAGGACTTGGGGGACTGAGAGCACCAGGCATCTTGCTGTTGTTCGGGGAACAAATTGTCTCAGAACTTGCAGAATAATCGGGAATGGGGAGAAACACTCCGTATCATAACTCCTTGGGACTCTGTAGTCTTGCACTGTCTGTGCAGGGAGGAAAAAGCTGGTTATTAAAAAACAACAACATCAACAAAAAACAAAATTAGCAGCTTTCCTTGTTGGTATGGCAAAAGAAAATGCAAAACTCACACCAATATAATGAATTTCTGAGTAACAATGGGGCTTTGGGAAGACAGTGACAATTCCTCCCTCCAAAGCATGAAAATCACAGAGATCAATACAGCTTAAGGGAGATACTTGCCAAGCTCTCAATGTTTTTTTGCATAGCAGCCTTCATACAAACTGCATCCAAAGTAAGCAAGCAAAGCAAAGACACATAGAGACAAGGTAAAGCAACCCCAACCAAGCTAAGCTGAGTTTGAAAAGGAAAGGGATGGATTCAGGTACAATTCAAGAGGAAATGGAGGATGCTCTCACGACTGCCCTGGCAGATGCAAATCATGGGCCAGGTGTGGTCCAGCTGGTCTCCTGCTGTATGTACAGTTCCTATGAAGTTAAAGGTGAGCCAGGAGAGCCCAGCTTCCAGAGATGTGCTACTACAAAACCATAAGCAATTTTAAAAGCATCCAGAAGCGAGCATTTCATTCCAGGAAAAAAAAAAAAAACAAAAACAAAAACAAAACAAAACAAAATATCACATCTTTATTTAAAATACCTTTTGATATCTTTCTGTGCATTTGTATAATATCTAACATTGTCGGTCCCTGATGTGATTGGGCTTTGTCCATGACACTGTAAGAGCAATAACAAGCTCAGTGAAATTAGTGGACTCATAATGAACTGAAAGGGCTTTGCCTCAAGGCTGTGAACAATACCTGGAGCCTGTTTTTCTTCAAGTTCTAACCTTTGTTTTCTGTACAAATACCACCTTCCTTCTATTCATACCTCTTACACAGAGACAGGTCAGACAGACAGACGCTGGTGAAGAAAAGCAGGAGCAAAGCAGTATGAGCTCAATAGCAAATCAGCATTCCTTGCTGAGGACAATAACTGCAGCACTATTCCAAGGACTGGTGAAATCTAACTATCAACAAACAAAACTAATCTCAGAGAAGAGATTAGAAAGAGAAAATCAGAAGGGTTTTCACTGGGTTGTAACTGGTATCCAAACATTTGCTATGAGTTCTCTCAAGAAATTCTGCATCTTTAGCAAATGTCATGTGCATAGTTATTTGCAAATGAATTCTGACTGTTCCTTCCTGCCATGCAATTCTTCATAATTTATTCTCATCTCCCTTTTCCTCTTCCTCTACAACTCGAATTACATTTTGGAAATGCATCCCTTGTTTGAGAAACAGGATTTGATATCATCCTAATCAGCTCCAGTTTTGGGGGGAGGGGGAAAAAGGAATTGAAAATAATATTGTTTCATTTGCTTGCATATGTTCATATGTTAGAAGGGTGTGATAAATCTAGGATCAGTAGTCGGAAAACTTTTATTTTCAGCATTCAAGCATTTTATGGAAGAAAGGAAGGTTTTCTCCATGAACAGGGGGAGTCTCCTCCCTGTACACAAAGACTTTTGGTTTCCAGGCACCTTTTCTAGCCTTCTGTGTCTGTTGCCTTCTTTCTAAACAGCAAAATCCAGTTATTATTAGAGATAGCACTTACAGCTAAACTCCATTGAGCTCTGAACCCTCTCCCAGCTTTTTGTGCTGGACACAGCCCAATGTGCACAGAGGCTTTGACTACAACATTGATTGACAGACGTTCCTGCACCTGAAGATAATGACACCATTTATATTTGATGGTGGGGGGAAATAAAACCCAAAACAGGACTTATGTAAACCTCTACAGATACTGACTAGCTGATTTCAAAAATAAAGGAGAGGGATGATGTTGATATGCAGCAGTGAAGAAAATACACCTTTAATCACAGGCAGGCATCTGAGCTTTTACAGTCAGCATTTCTTCATTGTGCCCCTGTATTAGAGTCACAGAAGAGATCCCTATAATCATCAAGACATTCAAACCTGCATATTTTATAAATAAAAATCTGCAGACCCTAAGTGAATACAACGATGTAATTCAGCCTAGGATTTCTGCAGCTGTTAATAAATCACTCAAGCTGCACTCTGGCAGCTTATGACATCAGCAGATCCCCTCAAGTGAATTACAGCCATTAATTTACACAGAGGAGGCCATCTATCATCTATTATTGACCATCTGCTACTAAGAATACATACATTTTTGATAAATTAATAAGACTTTGGTGGGAAACATCTTTTATTTGCTTCCTTAGAATAGTCATTTGTGATATCCACCTTTGGGCTTGTGACATCAGCCAGAGGTGGTCAGACCTTGATGGCCTGGGTCCACTTGCCAGCACTTCAGGTGAGGCACAGTGGCTGATGCTTCATATCCTGCTCCTGCACAGAGGGAAGGGACTGATCCTCTCACAGGTACCACAGGAAGGTATTTACTCATCCAGCACACAAAGGAAACAAATTCTCAGTGTGACCATGCCAACAGAAGAGTTGTTTGCAATGTGAAACCTGTTACCTCTTTGCACATCATTTCTTCCCAGTAGTGAAAATGATGGCTACAGAGCATCTCCTTGTCCTGCACAGAATATAAAACACCACCATAACTGAAAGATCAGGCTCATTACACCTGACGATTTCCTTTGGCTCCTTCCTTGTAACACTCCCTGCTTCCTCATACTTCATCTCCACTCGGTGATACTGCTGGGCTCCTAAGACTGTCAGAACTGGTGGGTAAGGATTTGGCCACACTATGTCCAGTCTAGAATTCCAACACAAGTTCTACATAAGACATAGCACAGGTCACGGTGTGCTTCAAAACTTTTATGGCACGAGGGTGCCTTAGAGCCTGGCAGGCATGCTAAAGAGCCAGAACATACATGACAACTCAGCTTTGACACTGGCACAGGAACATTCCCAGATGTCTCTGTCACAGCTGCTGATGCTGGGTCTCTGTAAAAGCACTGCAGAATAAGTCAGAAATAAAACCCCAATGCCGGCATGGCAGAGTAGAACTGTCAAGCAGGTGATGGACTTTTCAATGATAGTTGTATGTTTGCAGTTCTCCAAATTACCCACTGCCACAGCCTGTAAATCAGATTTGCAAATAAAGTCAGAGGGGCAGGCACACAGGCACAGAGCACCATTTGCTGGGCTAGAGCTGTATCTTTTTCAGCTTAAGCTGGATTTGGCTTCATTTCAGTGGCAAGGTTTTGTGGCAGGGATGGTTTGGAAGAGGGCTGGATTCTGACCTGCAGCCATGGGCAGAGGTCTGGGCCCACACAAAGCCCCAGAGATCACATGGCAGCAGCTTCCACATGCAACTCAAGTCTAAAGTTCATCCTTTGCTTCTTAAAAGATACGGCTTGTACAAAACCACTCATCACATGAATATTTTAGTAACCACAAATTTTCAGTAAAAACTGGATGACCAAAAATGTTTACAATACTAGAGCTGTGCTGTCATAGCATATACGGGATGCTGAAAATGTAAAAACTATTCCCAAAGTGGGAACAACTATAAAATCTGCAAAAAGCAAAATTTTTTTATAACTGTAACAATTTAGGAAGACTACTTTGGGAATTTAAAACTACTGATTCTTGCCAACGCACATTGAAACTTGTCTAGGGCTTCGTGCACACTGAAAATCTTTGGTACCAGAAAAAAAAATCTCCAGAAGTCACAAAATCAACACAGGTATCTTGAGTAACATGTGACTAACTGAAATGTTTACACCTTTAACAAATTATTCCATCATTCCCATCCTTTGATATCTAAGCAGAAAACAACAGATGTTTACTACCTGAGATTTTTCATGTTTTGGTGAGGGTCTAGGCTGGTGTGGTAACATTAACTTAGAAAGTAAAACCAATGTTGAAAATAACATAAACAGTTTCTAAATTGAAGTCTGAACATACTATACAAAATATAATAAACTACCCAAATTACATTTAGTGGGAGATAGTTGCCATGTATCTACTGGTTTCCAAAAAAAAGAAACAAAACAAACAAATGCAAACCTAACCAAAAGGCAGATTTAACATAGTAAACTTATTCTTGAAGCATCCTATCATGATTTGGCCATGGTTTGATTACCCAGCTTTATTTTCAGAGACAGTATTTTGTTCTATTGAATCAAAGGCCTAGAATGCAAACCCGCTACAGTGCCAAAGAAATAACAAGCCCAACTGTAACTGAAGTGGAAATAGTGATTATTTTTTCATTAAACTTTTGTAATTGTTACCAGAAGAACAAAAGAAATAAGTCTTAGATAAATGAATTCTGGAACAAAAAATAAAAATTGTCCTTTCAGATGTAGCGAGGGCTTTGTCACCAGATCACCTACTGGAGTCTAGGGAAAGGATATAAACAGAGGTTTTTCTGTATGCTGCTTTTAACCACACTAAGGATTCACCAGCCATTGCCAGAGCTATGGAAAACTCTTGTTGCCATAAAGACTGAAGCCAGCATCTTCCAATCAAGCAATATCCAACCTTCTAAGTGGACTGTGGCCATTCTCATAAACCTACAGAGCAACCTAGTGTACTACATAGCAATATACACATGTTGTTACTAGTATTATCATAGTGTCACTGCTTGCAACGCTGCTTACAGTCCATTCTGGTTTGAATTAAATCTTTTAGACGTTTATAATTTACCTGTAGAAGTCTATGTTAACCTGGTTTAGCAACTGGGCAGGCAAAATCTCGGCTTCAGAGGCAATTCCTTGTTATCAAATTAGAGTAAAATCAATTTGCCTAGCAATTTGGCTTGTTGAGATACATGGCATTTCCAAATACGGTCTCACTGGTGTTATTAAAGCAAAATTAAACAAAGTCACATGCAAAATTACGTTCAGTGGAAAATCTTTAGCGTCCTTCTATGCATAAAGCTGAGGATTTGATATTCTGGGTGAGTAGCTGTTGACAGGATAGGTGTTACACAGAAAAGCTTTCCCTCTTCCACAGACGTTTCTGGTTGCTTTACAGAGAGTGCAAACAATACAAAAGCTTTGGAAAACTTATAAAAATAAAGCTCCTATTTCAGAATAGTTTGTACTGCCACAAGCTTATTATTTGTCCTTCAAATAGCCAACAAAATGCAGCACGAAATATCACGCACATGACAGAATTCCTGCACTTCCAGCAGGAAAACGTTGGCCTCTGAGCTTTCCAAGCCCCGCCAATGTAGTGGGGGGCGCTCAACAGCTAAGGTGGTTTTTTTTTTTTCTCCCACAAACGCGTGTAATTCTGCCCGTTCCTGCCCTCGGGCGGTATCACAGGCGTCCCTCCTCGTCCCGCTATCGCGACAGGTCGCGACATTGACGCCGCCGCCTTTGTTCGGGCACGGGAGGGGAGGGTATGGCCGTGCCCCGCCGCCGGGGGGCGCTCCTGCCGCCACCGCTCCCTGCGGGCCGAGGCCACCGCCCGCTCCCGGCCCCGCCGCCGGTGCCTCCGGTGCTGCCCCGGGGACGGGACGGGAGGGAGGTGCCGTCCCAGCCCCTCCAGCCTGCGGGGGCCATTTTTAAATGCCTCTGTCAGGCTGCGGCACAGGGGGAAGCAGGTGCCGGAAGAGCAGAGTTTGCGGTCCCACTCCCATCCCAGCGGGACAGGGCGAGGTGTCGCCTCACAGACCCCCGAAACCGGCAGAGGAACCGCGAGGCTGCACGGGGAGACACATCCCAGCTCCATCCCGGTGGGAGCCCCGCGGCGGGGAGTCCCCCGCATTTAAAGGGCAGCACCGCGCGGAGGGATCCCGGAGCGGGACTTCTTCCCCGCACACACGGCCGTACGGGGCGGCCCAGGCCTCGTTCCCCACCCTCAGCGGGATCCCTCCGCCGCGCCGGGCGGTCATGGGCCTCGCGGCCGCCGCCGTCCCTCCTCTGCGGCCGGACGCGCTGCCCCGGCTGCCACCCGGCCGGCCGCGGTGAAGCGGCAGCGGGAGGAGGCGGTGGCGGGGAGCGGCGCGGCTGGGGGCGGGCTGTGTTGCCCTGCGAGCGGTGTATCCTTCCGCGGCGGCGGGAGTGCGCTGCGACGGGTGTCCGCGGTGTCCCTCCGCCGCCGGGAGCGCAGGGGCACTCGGCGTCTCCCCGGACGGGGCGAGGAGGTCGCGGGCTCCGCCGGGAGGAACAAGAAGAAACTTTGGAGCGCGGCGGCCAGCGCGGCGCTCGCCTGGTTCGGCAGGGCGGCGGAACGAGGGCTCCCCGCAGGAAAGGAGGAGAAGGAGGAGGAAGCGGCGGCCGGTCCGCGCCGCCACCCCGCGGGGTCTCTGCCGGGGAGCCCGGGGGACTCTTTCTCGTGGGGCGCGGCGGATGGATCTCTCAGCGGCTCTCCCCGCCGCCTCCCCCCTGCGCCGCTCGCCCCTTCGGCGCCGCCATCTTGGATTTTAATCCGCCATTTTTTTCCTCCCCCCACTCGGAATTATTTTTTATCACTATCGCCGCTTTTTTTTTTTCTCCCCCCTTCCTTAGTTTTTCTCCCCACTCCGCCCCTCTCTGGCTCGGTCTTCACTTTTCCCCCTTCAGCTCCCTCCCCTCCCCCTTCCCCCCNGCCTGCGCGCGGAGAACGCCAGGGGGCAGCAGCGGGCGCGGGGGCGGCGCCGCCCGGTCCGGACCCGGTCCCGCTCCCCTTCCGCCGGCCCGGCCCTGCGGTCTGGGCCGGGAGTTTCGGCCTGTTCCAGTAGTTTCACGTCTGGGCTGATGGTTTTAGTGACCCTCTCGATCTTGCCTCGGTTTGATGGAACGGCCGGACTGGTTGCCTTGGGGGTTTTTTGGTATGTTCTTTTTTGGTTGGATTTTTTTTTTTTTTTTTTTTTTTTTTTTTTTTTTTTTTTTTTTTGGGGTTGGTGTCTCTTTTGGGGGGGGGAAAAGNAGCGGCGGCCGGTCCGCGCCGCCACCCCGCGGGGTCTCTGCCGGGGAGCCCGGGGGACTCTTTCTCGTGGGGCGCGGCGGATGGATCTCTCAGCGGCTCTCCCCGCCGCCTCCCCCCTGCGCCGCTCGCCCCTTCGGCGCCGCCATCTTGGATTTTAATCCGCCATTTTTTTCCTCCCCCCACTCGGAATTATTTTTTATCACTATCGCCGCTTTTTTTTTTTCTCCCCCCTTCCTTAGTTTTTCTCCCCACTCCGCCCCTCTCTGGCTCGGTCTTCACTTTTCCCCCTTCAGCTCCCTCCCCTCCCCCTTCCCCCCCGCACCCTTGCCTTTGATGATTCATTTTCCCCCAGTGGCAGCGGGGGCAGCGCCGGCGGCGGGGGACCCCTGCGCGGGGCGGTGAGTTTGGGTCTCTGGGGAGAGTCTATGTGTGCTCTGTGGGGCGGGGGAGGCGCTGGGACTGTGAGGGGACTGCGCCCCTGAGTGCGGGGGGCCCGTGAGGAACCGCGCCCGGGGTCCGGCAGCGCGCAGGGCCGCCGCGGGCAGGGGGGGGCGGCTGTCGGGGCGCTNATTGGAGGATGCATGCCATTAGGGAAGGGGTAAAAGGCACGTCGTTGTCCAACATCTGTATCTGAAACTTTAAAGTGAAGCTAACTTTTAAGACGTTACTCTCGGAAACGCGAAAATCGGTGAGTGAGAGGGAGAGTGCGTGGTGTTTTGTCAGGGTGTGTCACAGGCAGTGTGAGAACCTGAAGTGTAGAACTTGGTGGAGTTTTCTGGTGCGTTAAATTCAGTGCAGAGCAGCATGTCTCAGGACAAGACGGCAGTCTTAATTTGTGCAGGGGAGGTTTAGATTGGACATCAAGAGGAATTTCTTCACAGAAGGGGTGATTAGACATTGGAATGGGCTGCTCGGGGAGGTGGTGGAGTCATCGTCCCTGGAGGTGTATAACGAAAGACTGGACGTGGCAATTAATGCCATAGTCTGATTGAAAGGGTGGTGTTCAGTCACAGATTGGACTCGATGGTCTCAGAGGTCTTTCCCAACCTGATTGATTCTGTGATATGAGATGGCAATCTGATCAGTGTTTAATAGTGTAACTATAAATACATACTGGCAGGTTTTTATCAATGAGGTTAAAATGTATTGTAAGATAAGTTCTCTTGGAGCCTTGTTTCTATAATCTGACCACTATAACTATGGATGAAGCTGCTTCAATTTTCATTAATACTGAACTTTTCTCTTCAGTTCTTTGCTCTCTTCGTTGCAAGTAACAATGTGAGAGGAAATCAAGGTGAACTTGGTTGAATAGTTGGATGTTATTGTTTATTTATCAGGCTGTTTTCTTATTAGGACCAGATAGACACAGACATCTCTGCTTTATACCCACTGGAGCTCCCAAACTGGAAATTCAGACCTAATTAAAGCAATTGCTTAATGTATTGCATATAAAATGAATGAGTGGGATGATATATCCTTGTATACTAAGTAACAGGACTGATTAGGGCTCTTGAATGCTTTTTTTTGCTCTGTTAGCACTATCCTATTCCAGGACTACACTTCCCAGTATGCTCTTCACTACAAACAGCACATGCTTTAAGGCAACAGACCATTGCTGAAGTCAGCATGATAAGTGTAAGGTGTGATACTCCTGTGCCAAACCAGAGCTGTGGTTTGAGGATGCCAAGAAGTCTGAGCTTAAGTACTCCCAACCACTTCCCTGACCTTGTGTGTTCCCCCTGCCCCATAACATCCACTCATGGTTGAAGTCAGCTAGTTCAGGTTTGTCTGGTGACTCCCCTGATTGGTTGACCAAATTGTTCGGGTCACTTAGCTGTGCATTTGTTTTGCTGGCACAGAGGGAGGATGGTGTGGAAGTGGGCACAAGCAGGTGGGGAGGCAGCAGCGTTACTTTTGGAGTTGCACTGGTTTGGAGTCTTCATTGAACTGTTTGATCCAGCCATGTTGGGGCTGCCCTGAACTGAACCTGAAGCTGTGTAAGTCACATAGCTGCACATACAGAGAGTTAATTTGGGTTATGGAGAGGTCCACAGAGCACTGGAATTGGTGGAAATGTTTGTGTGATTTGCCAAGTGGTAGGAAGGAGGTTCTCCCTCTCCTGGAAACAGCAAGCTTTTATATTGTCTCTGTGACTGCTGAACGCTGGAGTTGTTGCAGTGACTTGGAGGAATCACGCAGACTTTGGGATGCTGTGCTCAGCCTTACCCTGAGAGAGCACCCAGTGGAGGACATGGCAGGGCCGAGGAGAAGGGGCAGGAGCTGCTCAAGTGTAATTCACTCTTTGACACTCATTTTGTGCTGGTGCTTGGTTGCTTCTGTGCCTGTACTATGCTTGGATTAGTATCCAAATTGACACACAAAAATCACGTGGCTGCACAAGAGAAAAGGGGAATGTACAGGCCAAGCTATTGGTGAGAGACTGGAGCCTGGGTTTGAGTTTGGGTCAGTTTTGGATCCAGGTGTGCTCTCCCAAACCTGCATCCTGGGGCTGCAGTTCTGCAAGAGTCTGGACTGACCTGAGTCAGTTTTGACACAGTCTTACAGCCTCCCCATGCCCCTATTAATCTGTGTCCAGTTCTGCAGTGAGCTTACTCTCAGCACTAACTGGCTGAAAAGAAACACTCAAAAACATTTTCGGGGGTCCAGTTTACTGAACCAGTTCATCCCAAATGTGGTAAGCAAAGTAAGACTTGAGACTGTTTTGAATAGCTCCTTAAAGCTGTGCAAGTTTTCCTTAAGCTTTGATTTTCATCAGTCATTTTTATTCTGGTGATCCCATAGGAAAACCAGTTGCACAGTTTTGCTTTGCTTCCCAAATTCAAAGGTCTGTTACTTTTTATAGGGCTATCAATGATGAAACCTATGTCTTTTCTCTTGATACCTCTGATTAAGAGCTGAGGCTGGGTTTATTTGGTTGGTTGGTTGTCAGTTTTTTGGGGGTTGGTTTTGGTTTGGGCTTTTGGGGGTTTTTTTGGGTTGGTTTGTTTTTGGGGGGGTTTTTTTTGTTTTTTTTGTTTTTTAATCTTACATTGGTGTTAGGTCACTCTCTTGTTGAGGAGAAGTTTCTTGCAGCTATTGGTAATTTAAAAAAAAAAAAAGGCAAGGCAAAATGTAGATGTTTGAGTTCTTAAAAATAATTGGTGCCTGTCTCTACTAATTGTGTTTGTGCTTCAGTTGTTGAATGATGCTTCTGAATGTTACTGACACGCAAATAATGCTCAGAAAGTGTTAATAGGTTCCATATATTTAGAACCAAGTAAATGAAACTTGAGTTTTCATTTTTAAGAGTATTGTTGCAATGAAATGCCAGATACCTCAATGAGAGATACCCGATGCAATTGAGCTGTATTTTGGCATTTGAGGAAATGTGCCTGTCAAACTACCATAATAGAATTGTTAAAGGCAGCGTAATTTAAAGAGTAGTGGTGTTAATCATAAAGGGTTAAAACAACAGTGTGGTCATTTATATTGAAATACAAAAGACCCCTTGGAAGCTCTAATTGTGCTGGTAAACTTCACAGTTTATACGTAAACCTGAAGTCCTAAGTGGTCCGAGTGTTGTGTTAGATTTTGATGGCAGAGCTCTTCAAAGTATGTGTGGTGTAAGAATATTTGAGTGTTTTCTTGTAGGGAAGGTAGTGTTCATCTCTGCCTTTTCTCCCTCAGTTCCTAAAGGACTTGTCAGTATGAATCTGATGCAGAAAGCAGTGAGAACAAATCACATTGGAAGATATATTAAATACCACATGGTGGTGGTTAGTGGTGCATCTCTTGCTCCCTTTCAGGTTTTCTGTTGGTATTAGCAGCTGTGATATTCATGGGGAAAGGAATCCTGGCTGTTGTTTCTGGCTTTTGATATCTTGTCTGGAAAGCAATTTTTGGGTATTGGGAGAAGGAATCACACAATGGGTCAGCTTGGAAGGGGCCTCAGTGAGTCCTCTAGTCCAACCTCCCTGCGCAGGCAGGGCCATCCCAGAGCACACGGCACAGCATTGTGTCCAGATAGATCCTGAATATCTCCAGTGAGGGACACTCCACAGCGTCTCTGGGCAAGCTGTTCCAGTGCTTGGTCACCCACACAGTAAAGAAGTTCTTCCTCGTGTTCAGGTGGAACTTTTGTGTGTCTTTGTCTGCCCATTGCCTCTTGTCCTATTGAATAGAGGCTAAAGAAGCACGCTTGCAGTCTTCAAGTTTGTCATTTGGCTGATACTAGAAAATAGAGGCAGCAGTAGGTGGAGACAAAGGTTTTCTTGCTCATTAGGCTGATGAGCCCAAACAAATAATGATTTTTCACCAGAATTTTGCTATGCATCACTAAATTACCTGATTTTGCTCGAGGAGAACTTGTGTTGCTGTCTATATCAATCTATTTTGGAGCAGAACAAAGTATTTTTCCTAATGTTTAGTATAGTTTGACTGTCATTCTGTGACCACGTTGCCTCTTACCTTTGCAGAGGTCCCTTCCTTGTCATTGCTGTTATTAGGTAAGCAGAAGTGTGTTAGCACAGACAGTACTCACCCTGCCCAAAAGGCCCTTGTGAAAGACAGGTTTCCTTCAGCCCACTGCGGCTGCTGTACCTGCTGATTGTCAGAAAGCACCACAGTAAGCATTTCCCCCAGACTGCTGGATACAATACAGGATTCATCTACAGTCAGACTTCATGATAATTCCATTCACTTGTACTGCTCTAGAGCTGTAGCACAGCATGGAGTTCAGTCCTGGTGTACAAAGAAAGACACCAAGACTGAATTTCATGCAAGTCTTTAATGTAGTTTCTGTTTTAATGCTTTTCAGTACCAATGTTACAAAAACATGGTGGATTGGGGTTAATTAGAGTATGTAGACTTGTAAAATTAATAGCTTGAGAAGTAAGAAAAGCGAAGTTTGAGAGTGGGTTTGTCATTAAGTGTTTACATCAGAGCCAGTCAGTGGCAGATCTTCACAGAGTTGGTCTTCTGACAGAAGTTCAGGTGGGATGCTTAACAGGGAAGTTTAAGGGGCTTTGGTTGTTTTTGAGGTTTTGTTGGTTTGGGGTTGTTTTTAGATGTATATTATCGTAAACTTACATGTGTATGTTATCAGGCAAGCTCTGTGAATTAAGAAAAGCCTATCAAAGGGTCTTTTGGAGGTACTTTGTAAAAAGAGCTGGGTCTACCTATAGTTGAATGAATCTTGAGGTTGAAGAAAATCCCTTCCATTACTGGCAGCAAGAAAAAATCTTTGTCCATGGAAAGGATCTCAGTTCTTTTTCTTCATATTGATCCAGTAACTGAGCCAGCTTTTGCTCAGTGTGATTCTATTACACTTTGTTGATAGTCTTTACTGCCCTTCTGTAACAATTTGTAAAAGGTTCTAAAACCTGTCCGTTTCTAAGCGATATATTCTAGTAAGATGTTTGAGCCAATGCATCTGTTAATATGCAATACACTTGTCTTTACTGTGTTTCCCTAATTGCCTCAATCTGCTGCATCTTTGTAAATAACTTAATTACAAATCATCTGGCCATAAACATTTCTTTAGGTAGCTGGATCACATAGGTGTCTAACAGAAATCGTCTACTAGTCTTACCTGATAAAAAGCAGAATTTCTACAAAAGACAGTATTTCAAAAAGCTGTTATTTTGTTGTGACTATTCCACCAGATTGAAATGTGTGTTACAATGGCCTCCTACCAGCCATGAGCAGAGCATTGATTTTTTTTTTTTTAATAATTATAGTAAAGTGAAAAGGCACAATTTATTTCTTTGTTAGGAAGAAGTAGAGAGGAGGGTGAATGAAAATCAAGAGAATGAATTACTAATGTGTAAATGCAATTGTAAAAATAATTGTGTAAATCAGATCTTTTCCTGCAAGTTATACAGAGAGAGACACAACTGTATACAAAAACATTATTAGCTTTCTTATAATTATTTATGCAAAAGACATTGAGACTCTAGACAAAAACTAGCATGTGCTTTGCTAGACACTTACGTACTGTGAAATTTCAACTCTACTCGTGACCCCACTTAGTACTGGCATGTTGAACCAGGTGTGTTGTGACTGGTTCGTTTTGTAATATGGAACAGTAAGAATAGTAGCCTGGGTCCTCTAGGTCATCACTGAGGGTTTCTTGAATTCTGATTTTTGAATAAAGATTTAACATCTTTCCCCTAACCCTATTCCAAAAATGTCCTTTTTCTATTTGGGTTTTTTCCTTTGTTTTTCTAAACTCCACTCATCTTCAGTTCTTGGAGGACACTTGTAAAATGGTCTTTGCTGTAGAGTTCCCAATAGGTTATGGGGTTTACATGTAAGGAGGTAGAGTCTTAATTGAATATGTATTTGAAAATACTCTGAGTCTGGAGTCACATAGCTCTGGGCATGTTTATCCATGTGTACATACGCTTGTGCAGATATATCCATGGGTATATTCCAGCTCTTAAAAATGAGCTGTCATTAGCAATTTATCAGCTTTAGAATTCCGTCCTTGCTGCCAGATGCCATTGTAAGTTGTGGGACAATACTTCACCTGTTCACAGTTCTGTGTAGTGGTGCTAATGAACGGCTTTTCTTTCTTCCTAATGCAAATGCAGATTGCCATCTTTCTTCCCACCTTTCCCCACTTTTTCTTTGGGGGGGATCAGGTAGGGGTGTGTTTCAGTTTTCTTTTACTACTATTATTATTTTTTTTTTGTTAAACTCTGTGTTTTGAAAACAGTTTCCCGGTAAGTTCTAATCATGTTTATGTTTTACTTCCTGTAGGAATTGGAACTGAATTTATTCATCCACTTCTCCAAGCCTTTTGAAAAGTGACTAAATGCAACTGAGTCAGATTGTCTGTGGGTATGAAGTGGCTGGGAGAATCCAAGAACATGGTAGTGAATGGCCGGAGAAGTGGAAGCAAGTCATCTAATGACCACACGCAGACCAAATTGCAGCATGCAGGAAAGGAGAATCCAAAGACAGGCAAAAATGGAGTTGAGAGAAGATCAAGCAGATGTATGTACATGTTTCTGCTGCTTAGTGCTGTGATTCACTTCCTAGTTTGCAAGCCAGGCTTCTTACTTACCTTAATTCATGAGAGAGGTCTGCAGTCAGCATGGAGCTAACATCAGAAATATTAGTTATGTATGTATTTTCTGGATGTCTTAACTCCCTTCAGGAATATAGATCTCTTCAGATCAGTTTAAAAGTCAAATAGGAATAACTCGGTATAAATTAATTTTGAACTGTTGTAATGATAAAATACATGATTGGCACTGAGTGACAACTAGTATGATTTGAAGTGGATAACAATTTGAAGTACTTGCCCAACTTTCAGCGAATACACTTGTAGAAGTAAACCTCATTTTTAAATCAAGTCACTTACATTGATAGCCATTCTGCAGTGGTTTTAAGGAATATGGATTCTTATTTTTGCTATTGGTCTGGGATGAAGGATTAAATGCAAATTAAAGTCCTTTATTCAGGTGTCCTTTAAAGTCCTTTATTCTGCTTCTCCAGGTATTTCATCATCTTCCTCAACTCTTCTGTATTTTTTGCTTCCAGCCTGTGTGTCTGTCTGTCTCCAAATGTAGCTGGGCTCTATAATGTCCCTTAATTGATATCTAATTTGTGCTCTCTTATTTGCAGGTAGCGGTGCTTCAGGATTTGAGGGTCAAAGTCGTTATGTGCCTTCCTCTGGAATGTCTGCCAAGGAACTCTGTGAAAATGATGACCTAGCAACTAGTTTGGTTCTTGATCCCTATTTAGGTTTTCAGACACACAAAATGAATACTAGGTAACTTGTCTTTATTTTTCTAGAAAAGAATTCGTCTTAGTTGATGTAAATCAGCAAAACCATGGAATTTTGTGCATGTTTTAAGAAAGTGAAAGAATGCAAATTTGTGAGTAGCTTCTGCCTTTAAAACAGTGTTGCATGTGAGTCTGGAACTCAGCACTGCAAATGCAGCCTCTCACAATGCTCTATCATAGGTCTTTCCATTAGTCTTGTGTATTTGTGCTGTAGAACAGGTTGGTAATAGGCACCATTTTCGAGCTTAAACAGTTAACTAATTGTAAGTTTGAAACCAGCAGTCATTTGAAATCTTTCCAAGGCAGAAGCCAGTGTTTGGTAACTTTTCTGTATGTTCCATGTGCGTGGATGCTTTTTTTTCCTTCCTTACTCTTAAACATCAGAAGAAAGATGTAGCTCCTGAACAGCTCAGTGTTGGTGCTACTTGATCTGAAGTTCTTGCAGACCCTTACTGGAGGAATTGCTACTCAGACGTGTCTGTATGGATAAGATAAATGAATGTGCTAGCTGGAAACTTGCTTACCAGAGTTGCACCTACTTTTGCACTGTTACACATCTGTCCGAATGCTTTGGTTGTGAATGCTGTGTGGTCTCAGTGGGGAAACTGTATGTTTCTAAGGACAGGAATTGTGTGCTTACTACTGTGCAATAATAAGAGCTGGACTTTCCAGGCAGCACATCATGGGAAACAAACTTTCACCCCTTTAAACTGTTGCTGTGACTATTTTTAAAGGACAGTTCACCTGTGCGGCACAGTCACATACACACAGCATCAGTTAAGCAAATTGTATGTATGCAACGAAGTGGTTGATTTAAAAATGACTGCTAGATGAATTGGTGGTGTCACGTTACATAAATAGTTGCTGGTATAGCCTGACAGCATCAGCTGTACATGAAATTGCAGCACTGTGGTCCTAATAACTGTAAAGACTTACCCCACAGAGATCTTTCCTTTTTGCTGGAGAGTGCAACATCCGCCTTTAAGAGGGATGGTGGGAGTTTTTCCTCTTCCCTCCCTGCAACTGGTTACAGTAGCAAACTGTCCAAGGAGATATTCTTAGAGTTCAATTTGAAGTGTCTTTGTATTTTCATCAGTTAATCAAACTAAGAGTATATGCTGAAAGGAGTTTTTTGGTTTGTTGCATGAATGATAGTCTGCAGGTTATGCACAGCTTGTTAGTTCTTATACTTTTTGTTATGGAAATTATGTAGTCATTGTTTAATAGTTGGAGAAGCTAGTTTCTTAAGTCTTGTTTTATGTTGATAAGTTGTCAGCTAAAATACTATTTTGAACCAGAAGGCTACACAAAGGACATCATCATGTATTTCTTCCTTTCTCAGACTTGGAGAACAGTTACAGGCAGTCTTCAAGGACAGTAGTTAATAATCTTGGAGCACTATGGGAAATACTTAGGTGGAGGCTTCCAGCTCCTACCAGATGCACACCTTTGGCCTCTGTCATATTGTCCTATTGAGAAAGTTTCTGATGCTGTAATCATTAAAGTCCAGGCATCAGCATAGTTCTTGTTTATCGTTTTGGTGCAGTGATGACACTTGCTTGTTACTGTGGCTGTGATGCTTAGATTATCTTTTTCCATTTAGTAAACTTAGTCTGTCTAGAGCTCTAAAGCTCCCTACTGTTATTTTAGTGGCTTTGAGGGAAGGTGGAGGAGAGCAGGTATGAAAAAACTATAATGCTTCCAAAATGCCAGGTGCCAGTACCCAAATATTATGATGTAGTAGAAATGAAGATTTGCAGTTTGTTTGGGCATCTTCTGCTTCCATGCCATGGAGTCATATTAGTTACATAGTTCGTGTATGGAGATGTGCTTAAAATAAAGCAGCCAGTTATGGTGGCAGGCAAAGATTTCCTGTTCCCTTGTTCTAATTTGTTTGAAGATGCCCTGTGAACGTCTGTGCCACTGCTCTGCTGTGCTGTATTGGAAACACGTAAGAGGTTTGTATTTTTGCAGCCCATTGTAAGTTGATGATCACTTACTGAAGCTCTACTTCCCCTTACCTCTGGAAACCAGGTCTGTATTTTTGTATGCATGAGTGTCTTCTCTGTAAGCACTTTTTCTACTTAATTCTTCCAGTTGAAGAGTTTTTTTCTTCTATCAATATATTCTAGACAAATCAAATTTACAGACCCCTCATAGTAAAGTATCTAGATTGATGTTGAAATGTCCTTGTTTTCCATCTTCTTTCTATTGAGTTAATGATCTTACGGTAGGGTGGTGACAAGAACATGACTGTTCCTTTACTTGCTGGGTTTTTGTTTTGCTTTGGAGGTTTTTTCTGGGTGCATAAAAATAAAGTCCTGCAGTTTGTGAACACCCACTCTTAGGAACAGGGCTGTTGGCTCTGTAAACTGTCAAGTCAGGAGTGTCTGAAAAAGCTGAAGACTGTTTCTTAAAAGCTTACAACTGAATCCCCTAAGGTGTTTGTCCAGTGTTCCTCTGAAATGTTTTCTTGTCACTAGGGATTTGAAGGACAGTATATATAACACGTAGCTCTGGAAATGTCCTCAGTGGCTTTACCCAAAAGTTTTTTTCTTCATCCTCTTGGATTTCCAAGAGAAAGCAGGTTGTTTTCGGAGCTTCTAACCCTCTTTATAGGCCCAGTTATCATTCTTTCATCAAATTTGTAGCTCTTATCTCAACAGAATAGTAGCTTAGCAGTTAATAAAAGAAACCCCATATCTTAGGAAGTATGTTCTTGTTAAGTACTTCTGTTCTAAGATGTTTTGTTGCTTGTACAAATCCTGTTATATCAGCCTTTGTTTGTTTGTTATGGTTAAAAAAAAAAAAAAAGTAATTTTGCAAGGTACACTTCCCGGGTTGAAGGTTGACAAACACTAGAGATTAAAACAGACACTTGTAAAATGCCAAGTGAATTCTTACCTGTCTTACCATCTCTTATTTTTGGGTGCTTTTCCCTAGGCTGAGCACTGAATCTTGAAGTCGCATGCCTTAGTGGCTAATCTGCTCTTTATACTGTCTCACATACAAAGGTGTTTCTGTTTAAACCCTAAGCCAGACTCCTGATGATATTGCTGCTGTTACCAGTCAGTGTTGTTTCCTGGTTCCCTAAAGCCCCAACATGATGCTAGAGAATACTGAGAGCACTTCCAGTGTGTCTCTAAATTTGCAGGTGGTTTAGGAAGTCACATATGTTGCAGTCTGTTTGCTGCTTTTAGTGAAGTTACAAACAGGTGTGTGATGTGGGTGGTTTTGTCTGATTACATGGGACTAAAGGACCAAGCTTTAAGAATTTCTATGTTTTCCATTGGAAAAATTAAGTGCTTGGGGATGATGTACAGGAAGCTGCTTTTCTTGACACTGTCTCAACAGCAGTCACTGACTTAAGTGACTGAACCTGACAGGGTTCATCACCCTTCATCCCTTAGCGTCACCACTAGGCAGTAGAGACAAAAAGCACAAAGCAGTTCCTTATCATTGCATTTATGAGCCTGTGCTGAATCTCCCCAGCATTCTTTAGCTCATTTCAATATAATAGTTAAAGGGTTCAGTATTCATCTTGAGTGAGGTCTGGAGGCTGAAAAAGTGATGTGGGTTCTGCTATATAAGGTTATGTGGCCATACAGTTCAGCTTCAGTGTTGTGGTGCTATGGAGATACTGGATTAGAGGTACACAACTCTTACATAGTGATAACCTGTTTCAAAGTGAAGCTTGTACATTCTTCAGATCTCAGTGTCTGTGTACTTTATAAAATTGGGGTTTTGACTTATGCATAAAATCTGATTTTTCCATTTTTTTCTAGATTATTTTTACTGATAGCTTAAATTGAGTAAAGTCCTTTACCTTGCTCCTTCACTGTATATAAAGCACACAGTGATTAAATTGGAACCAACTGTTTTACTGTTCCAAAATGTTTTGGATTTTTAAATAAAACCACAGCCAAAAAACCACCCTAAACAACCATGCC